>JAMXBD010001998.1:0-255971 GCA_024138025.1 Combretum micranthum | reverse complement strand
TATTTTTTATGAGAACTGTCAATTTTTTTTATCTATATCTATTTCTTGATAAATAATTTATTAAGAAAAATTTAAAAAAGTAGTTACACTTTGCGTGTCCTTGAAGCTGAAGCTTCAGTTTTATCTATCGGCATTACAGGTATACCTCGAATTATGATTAATATTTGCCATCTGATTATCGTATACCTCCATTGTAATATACAAATTTCAAACAAATAATAAAGAGAGAAACATTGAACATGTCAATCCTAATGGAATTCGGTCATATTTAAAAAAAAAAAAGAAAATCCTAATATAACATTATTTTCACATGGATCGGATTATAGATCTCGATTTGAAGGAAAAAAAAAAAAAAAGTATCGAATGTACTTTCTTAACATGCATCAATAATATATTTTCAGTGATAAAACCTTTTTGAGAAATAACATAATCGTACAACATTCGAATTAGTAGATAGATGAATAGATTAATATAAATATAAATATAAATATAAATATAAATTATTTGTTACTATTATTTAAAAGGACCCCATGACGAGGATGAGGATATGCATTGGAATGTCACATTTCACGTGAAAGAGATTTAGAGGCCCATCCGTGCACTCATGAAAAAGTTACATGGGTGCTAAAGACAAATAAACACCACATTATTTACTTTATATATTATTTTAGTGAGTCATTTAGATTCGTTAATAAAGAAAGGGCTTTTCATTATTCATTGAAGTGGGACCGTTAATTTAATTTTTACGAAAATTATTCTTTCTTTTATATTAAGATAGCATTTGAATGTACAGTTTTTTATGATATCGGATTGGATAATAAAGATTATTGTATTATGTTTAGTTTATAAAATGTATTAAAAATTAGATAAATGTAAAATTTTTATTTTATATTTTTTGGTATAAAAATATTAAAACTAGATAAAATTAAATATTTTAATAAAAATTTTATCTAGTGTTGTTCGGTACCGTATATACCAAACATGATACAAAAGAATTATACTATCAAATACTTTTTATATTTTGCTATCTAAGTTTTATTATCTTATCCAATTCTAGCAACTAAACACTAGTATATATGCTAAAACCTTAGAGAAATTTCAGATTACACAAAATTGCCATCGCTTTCTTTTCTTTTCTTTTTTCTTTAATAATATATATGAATCTTTATTTGAAGTCATTGAAATTAAACAGTTTTTAAAGATCCATTGTGAACAGGCAAAATGTGTGATCGGTTAAGAAAGTCCTAAAGTTAGGTAAGTAGTTGTAGAAGAATAGTTATTATAATGAGGTATAAACGAAAGTTGACTTACTATTATATTAAAAAAAAAAAAATCTTCTAACCAACATATCCTCTAAGAATATATGGATGTTCAGTAAGAATAATTTAAACAAGTCGGTTAGAATATATTGATATGATATCCTAGTTCAAACTTGATTAGAATTAATATTGAATAAATTAAAATTGGATTCAATTAAATTTATAAAAATTCAACTTATTAAAAAAATAACTCTTCTTTCACGTTAAAATAATATCAAAATTCAAATTAGATTCAAAATTAAATAACATTTAAGTTTGATTATACTCGTAATCTAAATAAGTAAAACATTATAAAACTTAAAATTTATGTAATAAAATTATTCAGTTATATACTACTTGAACTCAATTTAATTTGGACCAAGTTGCCAAATTAAGCCTGAATAAATATTCGATCAAGCATAAATAACTCATAGATACGTTTAACTTGTTTATCCTACCTTTGGTTTTCAAAATTTTTTTGGTTATATGGTTTACCAAATTTTATTTAAAAGGGACAAAAACACACAGGGCAGGGAGGAGCGTCTGGTCTATTGATATTTGATTGCCGACCGCACTAAATGGAAGTAAAGGTGGGGTCCACGGGCTGCCCATTATCGCCGACCCGCACCGGCTCTTCTTTTTCTCTTTTTCAAAAGTTTCTGCCAGTCAATAGTGATTCCCGTTCTTTGTTTGCGTTATAAACAAATAAAAAATGAATCTTCTCTTGTTTGTCTTCTGTGAAGTTCCTTACCTTGAAGCATGTAATAACGAGGCACAAGGAAGGGGAAGAACAAGATGGGGGCATAAAACAAGAAGAGACAAACTAACTTTTTTCTTTGTAAGCTTCAAGTTTCCTAGTCTTGAAGGAAAACGAAAAAAACACCTATAGGAATAATCCCCTTCCCTTTGGTGCATATGCCACTTGGTTTGGTTTTCCTAGAAAATGGTCCAAAGAAAGCTTCTTCATCTTCACAACAAGCTTGGAATTGGAATCCAAGCTCATGCTGATCAGCTTAAATATGATGACAAGTTATCAAAAGGCTTAAGACTATTATCTCCACGTCTCCATGATGGAAAAAACAAAGAAATTGATCATTTGAGGATAAAAATGAAGAAGTCAAGATCAACCAAGCACGTGAATGTTGAAACCTTAAAATCATCACCGGGTTTCAACAAGGAAATAAAAGGGGCATCACAACCAGGAAGACCTCCTCCTCTGGCTAGTCGTCAAACTTGTCCAGGAACATCACCGAAGCAGCCAGGGAGTAAGACAAATGATGTCTTGCCAAACTACATGAAGTCTACAAGCAGTTTTGATGCAAGGAAAGAGAGGTTTCGGTCTCAGCCTGAGTCTCAGGTTAGCAACAAAAATTCTCCTACTGGTTCTTTTTCTAGGAATATGCAAAGGCTTAAATCTAGCAGTTGGAAACGTAGTGCTGATTCTTGCAACACATCAACAAAGAATTTGAAAAGATCATCTAGCTTGAAATTAGCTCGGACTTTGACAAGGACCCCAAGTTTCAAGCCTGCAAGGCCATCCTCAGCTAAAAAATGTTCGAAGATTGTTTTATGTGATAATATGGATGCACATAGAGCTACATGCTCTTCAACATTGAAAGACTCTAAGTTTCCTAAGTACCTTGAGCTCAATCCTGGAGGGACTGGTTGAGGGTACTTCTGTTATGAAGGTGTGTCCATATACCTATTGCTCCCTAAACGGTCATCATCATGCTTCTTTGCCTTCGCTCACGTGCTTCTTGTCGGCTAGGAGACGAATGATAAAGGCTCAAAAGAGTTTAAAGGTGGAAGCTCGTAGCCCACGTAGAAGACTTAAGGCACCATCCATTGGTGACAAATTGGAGAGCCAGGGCTCAGCTGTTAAAACCGATTTCTTTATTGAAGTCTACACCAAAAACCAATATGCAGACAGCATAGTGGTTGAGGATGAGAAAGAAGTGTCTGCTGATGAAAATAAAGATGGGAATCAAATTGTAGCAGATGGCCTGGCCGAAGAGAGACAAGATGGGGATCATTTGCCAGGGGAACCACCACATAGTGAAATTGATCTTCTGAAGAGCATTCCTGAAGAAGAAAGGGGATCAAGAGATGCTGATTACATTTCCTTGGCCATCCCATTTCAAGAAGAGACCACGAGCTCTAGAGAAAAGGATGGCCATGAAGATGAACTTAAAGGAGGCATTAATGCTCTAGATGCTGGTTCAGAAGCTACTGATATGGAGTTGGATGTTGGACAATATAATACTCCAACGCATGAAGAAGAATTGGATTACACAGCTGAAATGGATGGTGAATTGGCTTTTGAGTTTGAATACTTGTCAGAAGCTAGTGCTGATATGCATGAGAAACCTGAATTCTTTTCAGATTTGTCTATCATCAACTGGAAACTATTTCCTTATGATGATAATATTGATGGAGAAAAGGATCATGCATTTTCGGCAGCTAACGAACTCATTGCTATTGGTTGTGAATCAGAGGACTCATATCAAAGCTCAGAAATGTCAGAATACAGCCATGAGTCTGATTGCCTAAGTTATGATCAGTGTTCCACTACCGATATGATGAGTTTGAAGTAGCAGCCATGGTGGATTGCCCTGGAGATGACCACTCAATCAGCAGGTCCAACACATACAACAATCATGATTATATTCATCATAAGGGTGATGCTGAAGATGAACCAACAAAGGCGATTGATGAAAAGCATGAGGCAGTTGAGGAATGTGGGGCAGACTGTATCGCTGAAGAGCAGGATATTGCAGGGTTGCATTTGGTTAGTCCAATCCTGCAGATTGAAGTTCAAGATCATCCTTCAAATTCACAGACAGCTCATGTGGCTGAGGATCTGAATTTCGAGATAAACAAACTTGGGACCAAGAAGAGCACTAATACATCAGAACTACTGGAATCTAAGCAGCAGGAAGATGCATGCATAAAAACGTTTTATTTGGACGACTCCACCGGAGAATCTAATACAAAGGAGCTCAAACAAACCATCAATCTCGATGTGAATGAACCAACCTTGAAAACAGATGATGTAAAGAAAAGTACATTTGTTAAGCTGAAAAAAATTTCCCCTGAAGAGCTACTTGATTCAAAATTGAAGTGGACCATCAAGCGCAAGAGACTAAGTGAGCCTATGGAGGATATGAGGGGATTCAATCCCCGAGAACCAAATTATCTGCCATTAATGCCCGATCCTGAAGCAGAGAAGGTTGATCTCAAGCATCCGATGATGGATGAAAGGAAAAATTCAGAGGAATGGATGATTGACTATGCACTTCAACAGGCTGTAACAAAACTTGCTCCGGCTAGGAAGAGAAAGGTTGCACTACTTGTAGAGGCTTTTGAAAAGGTGATGCCAATACCTAAATGTGAAACACACCTCAAGAGTACCTCAATAGGCCTTTCTCATGCAAGACCAATGCAAGCTTGCAACTGAGAGACATCTGCACCTAAGGTAAAACTTTATCGGTCCCCCATTTCTTTTCCCACGTTCTGTTTTTTTTTTGTCTTGGAAATGAGTAGAACTCAGTAATTGTATGGTAAGTAAGTA
This sequence comes from Combretum micranthum, assembly GCA_024138025.1. Classification (NCBI taxonomy): domain Eukaryota; kingdom Viridiplantae; phylum Streptophyta; class Magnoliopsida; order Myrtales; family Combretaceae; genus Combretum; species Combretum micranthum. The sequence continues at coordinate 251,102 of JAMXBD010001998.1, read as the reverse complement.
GCTCATTAAATCAAATTCTGCAGGATACATGAACCTTTGAAATCTATAGAGCATTGGTTAGACACGGACTGTCTTATAGGAATCATAGCAGGCTTCCTGGAACAACTACCTGGTTGTTCAACTCCTACACCGAGCATGAGAACAGAAGATAGAAGCAACTTGTTGAATCTGTACTAATGTGACTTTTAGTGTTTGATTCCATAATTTATGTAACAAGATTGCAACAATGTTTTCTAAGTTCAAACATCAGGCTGCTAAAGTTTTCTGTGTCTCAAATATATAGTTAAGCTCAATTAGCATTTTATAAGGATGTGAAAAATCTAAGCTATTTTTGGGACTACTTTTTAGGCAATAGTGTTGTTTTTTAGAATCAATTTGGTAATCCATGCTTATATTTGGTACTGCACCAGGATTCATCATGGTAGAAAACCATGTGCGGTAAAAAAAAAAAAAAAAAAAAAAAAAAACGAAAAAAGATAGATATCCTTTTGAAAAATTTTCACTCTGTAGGAAAAATATTTGAAAATTTTGAAATGGTTTTTTAAGGTGGGGTTTAGGGGTTGATTGTTATGTCTAGGTTCCACCCAACCTTCAATCCGCTGTTGCTTCTATACTCTCTGCAGCCATCTATGTTTTTCTCAAAAAAGGACTTTGGCATCAATAAATTTTTTATCCCAGCCATGTGATTCAAAAGCTTAACCCAATTAAATTCTAGTATGGTTTCAAATTTATTTGTTTTAACATGTGTAATTGATTGACTACCTTTAAGAGATGAACCACCTTATGAGATCACCAATTAAATCTAGCTTGTGCCAAGAGGTGCTGCTGTTTATAATTGAATGAGAAAATTGATGTAGTGTATCATATTAATTCTTGACCACTGGGTTATGAATTATTATCATTATTTTCATTTTTCTAGAGGGGTGATTACTAAATATCATTAGCACGTTTCATAAGACTGTGGAAGCCTCCCTGATTTTCTTTCCATTTGGAACCCATATTGTTTTGTCCTACTAAACTATTCAGTTTTAATATGTTCTTGCATTGCTTGTTCAATAATGGGCTTATTTAACAACATTACTGAGTGTTGGTTTATTGAAAATTCGCCAAACTTCTAAAATGAAATCCTGCTAAAAGAGAAGTGTGGATGCAAGATGATTGTGCCCTTAATGGTGGGTTTATAACACTTTTCTATTATGTTTTTTACGAGGCATAAAATCTTGCAAGTGTTGTACATTCTCCTATTCATTCAGCAAGCCATATTGTCATTGCTTGATTCATTAAATTTTATTATTATTATTGTTGTTTTTGTTGTCAGCACTTGACTAGTCAAGTTGCTGAGTGATGTCATTAGTGTCTATATAGCTACGCAAGTGCCAACAAAATGTTTGCTTTGCTACCTTAAAGACTAATAAGCACACTGCTTCAGATCCCATTTGAGTAATTTTCAACTAAACAAATTGAAACAATACAGCTGTTGTTGCTTAGAAAGATTTAAGTTGCAACATAAACAACACCTCATACTTAGGTCATATTTCAGCTCGGAATGTTAAGTTTGGATCCACAACAAATTGCTCTAAATGCTTAAACTGTTGTGTGTTTTTCATATATATTATTTGATGTCCTTTCTTACTTGTAGGATAAGATTTTACTTGAAGCCCACCAAATAGACGATTTAATTAATTAAGGGGTAAAATTAGTGTGCAAGAATTCAAACTATTGGTACTGCTGCCTTACTACCATGTTGAATTTGTATTTTCCATGCCCTTATTGATTTAGTACTTAACAGGGGACTACTTATTGCAGACTACTCCACCTGTGTACATATGGGATGCTAGCATTATACTAGCCACCAATATAAGTCTTATTCATCCTTCACTTAATTTGTACAATCAATGACTCAAGCCCATTTTTAATGTTGTTGTGGAATAAGAGCTTGGGAGATTTCTTACCATATTTAGTAGGTGCTAGGAATAAGTATGGTTAGTGAATATAAACAAAAAGTAGAAGATTATAAGTTTGGTTTGGTGAAACTAAAAAATCAATGATAAACTTAGAGGTACGGATTGAATCACTTTCCTTAGAAAATTTACGCTTCCACACTAAATTTGCTATGGGATTTGAATAGGGAACTCCTCCATGATACAACCAAGTCTTAATAATTGAAAAGAAAATATTTGAGTATTAAACCACACCTGAAGAGAGTTTGAAATGTATGTGTAAGGTTGCTTAAGAGAAGGTAATGCAAAAGAGAATAATTCAATAATAATTAGTTGTTTTTTACTTTCAAATGCAACACAATTTATATCATAAATTGATATTTCAAAGGTCGTAGCTTTTCCCAAGAGTCATATTATTTAGATATGGGTTGTATTATTTGGATTTCAATTAATTAGTTGTTAATTAACCTGAATCATTATCATGAATGGATCTAACCTAAACACATAAAACTCCTAAATAAATCAATCAAAAGTTGCAATGTTTCAAAAGTTGCAACCATTAAAATAAAAATAAAAACTTGACAATGGAGATAAAGGGCGTGACTTAGCCCATGAAACCCATTGCACAAGGCAAGTCTTTGATCACCGCTATGACCATGCTCGTGATCTCCACGACAGTTAAATTTCCTCCTTGATCATGATCGTGATTTATGCGAAAATTCAAAAAACTCATCGTGGCCTTAATTACAACTGTGCTTGTCATGGTCTCCATGTTTTATTTCATTTCTTTTCTTTTAGTTCAAGCACACAAGATCCATATTATGAACTATTTAATTAACAATCTATTTCAATAGTGCAAGTATTACAACATCTAGAGAATATTTCCTGGTACAAAAGGACCTCAAAGGATGCCCCTTTACCTCTACTTGATATTAGATCCACATCAAGATATACCAACATGATTTTAGTTACAACAAACTAAATCTACATTGCCCATTGATTTCTAACACAATTGTCCTTAGCTTGTAAATTTAAAATTGACAATTCAACTAACAGCTCTAAAAGCAAGTGGTTTAGGAAATTTAATGTTTCTATCAATCATAAGGCCCCATCTCCTTTTAATTGTGAATACTGAAACCAACACTAGGCTTGTCTTTGATGATTATGTTCCTTACTGATTGTGCTGCTTTGATAATCACAAGGCCATAAGCTTTTCTCATGGGAAAGAGTCTAAAGACTACCCAATGCTATAACCTATCTCCTTTTGATTTGCTTGTTACATGCACAAGCTTTCTTATTTGGCTAGATGGAATTTCAAGGTTATCGAGAAACTTTTTAATCATTCTCTACCATGGATGCAGATTGTCAAACTTGTATTCACTTTCCCTAAATTGATATAAAAGTTTGTGCTTGTAGATAGGTTTGTGACTTTTACATGTACCAATAAGTAATAACCATAATAGTCCATGCTATATTTTCTTATCCAACATTTCGACTAAACAGTTGCATTGAAGGTTAGGAGTTCAAATTCCTACATCATCATCAAATTCTCATTGACTAAATATAAAATATAAAAGATGCAAGAATTTAGCAAGACCTCTTATATTAATATGTATTAAATTTGAATGCAATAACAACCTACTCATCTAGAAGTAAATTTCAAGCATTAGTATGTGGCTCACTTTTCTATATTTGTACTTAAATTACTATCACCCTAAGGGTGGTGAGCTGTGATAGCATCCCTTGCTATGTCCACTCCCTATTAAGAGTGAAAAAATATTGGGCAATATATATAAAATCTCTATGCATCTAACAAGTTCAATCTTATAGATTAACTAATTGTGAGCCCCCACACTCATCTAAAAGTAAATTTCTAGCATCGTTATGAGGTTCACTTTTTTATATATGTGCTTAAATCACTATCGCCCTAGGAGTAGTGAAGTGTGGTAGCATCCCTTAAATCACTATTGCCCTAGGGGTGGTGAAGTGTGGTAGCATCCCTTTTTGTGTCCATTCCTTATTAGAGAGTGAAATCAATACCAATCAATAAATATAAAATTACCATGGAACTATTAAGTTTGAGCTTATAGATCAACTAATTGTGAGCCCATGATCCACAAGTCCTAGTATTGGAAACTACTACTGATAACATTTTGAATTTTAGATCAACAAATTTATGTTTACTAGTTAGCAAAAAATTCCTCCCATTAATTATTTATTTGACCAACAAAAAAAAAAAAAAAAAAAAAAAAAAGTTTTCCCACCTGTATGTTATTTCTTGGAGAAGTTAAATTGAACTGTAAGGAATCCATAATAATTTCTTGCATTAGCTTTTGGTTGTTAAAATTTGAGACATCTATATTGATAGTGTTTATTTTTAAATTTCAAGGGAAAGTTACCCTGCTTACTGGTGGAGCCACTAGCATTGGTGAGAGCAATGCATGTCTATTCCACTATCAGGGTGTAAAAGTTTGTATGTCTAATGTGCAAGACAATCTCGGATGATAGGTTTGCCATTCTCTTGGTGGTGATCCGAATACTTGCTACGTGTATTGTGATGTTACTTTAGAGGAAGATGTTAGCAATGTCGTTGATCTTGTGGTTTCTAAGTTTGCCATTCTCTTGGTGGTGATTCGAATACTTGTTACGTGCACTATGGTGTTACTTTAGAGGAAGATGTTAGCAATACTGTTGATCTTGTGGTTTCTAAATTTGTTACACTTGATATCATGATCAGTAATGCAGGGCTATCAGAGCCGCCATGTCCAGACATCCGAAATGTGGAGTTAGCATATATTTGAGAAGGTGTTTGATGTCAATGCAAAGGGAGTCTTCCTAGGTATGAAGCATGCTACTCGGGTTATGACCCGCAAAAGAAGGGTGCAATCGTATCCCTCTGTGGTGTTGCTAGTGCTGTTGGTGGACTAGGACCTCATGCATATGTAGGGTCCAAGCATGTTGTTTTAGACTTGACCACGAATGTTGCAGCTGAGCTTGGAAAGCATGGGATATGAGTGAACTGTATTTCTCCTTATGCAATCTTGACTAACCTCGCATTGCCTCATTTTCCTGAGAGCCAGAGGACCAAAGGTGCAATGATGGGGTTTCACACATTTGCTGCTAAGAATGCCAATTTGGAGGGAGTTGGATTGACTGCTGATGATGTAGCTAATTTTCACGTCTCAACGGGTACTCTAAACGTGACAGCCTGTCGTACATAATATTAAAACTTGAGAATGATTATCTTAGTCACTCAAAAGCTTTCATATTGGTACAAGGCGTACATCACAACAAAGGGAGACCGGTGGAGTTATGCGTTTTAAGATAATGTCAGCGGAACATACAAAATAACACTTAATATAATTCATCAAAATATAAAGTTCTACAACTTCTACGGGGCATTTCACTAATGAGTCTTCATAATAACATAGTCTTACTAAGATAAATAACTAAAATTAGAAGATTTTAAAGGAAATCTAATCTATGTCTTCAAATAGAATTCCTCCAAAAGCTTCCCAAAACATAAGTTCTACCCAGACAGTTAAGGTGGTCTTGGGTGCAAAACAAAGATCCTGCAACATCAGAAATCTATTGGAGAGTAAGTATAACTAACTTAGTGTGATAATCTTTATGCAAAATTACTCATAATGAACATTCAAACAAGTCTATCAAACAAGTCCATTAAACAATACATAAGACTATATGATCAAGCATATGAAATGCAAACAACCATATGATCAAACAATACATAAAACTATCCGATTTCGTATGTAGAATGGATTTACCCCTCCATTATGCCTTAGAGAATACTTTGAATGGGTCACCAATAACTTTCTTGAAATTTACGTGCATCTTAAGGTTTCAATGAATTGTACTACTAGTCCCCAAGCTTTCCTTACCCAAAGTGATCGATCCAGCGTTGCTACATCATGAGGCCGTATTTCCTGAACATCATAACTTCTCAAGATAGAGTTAAGCAGCTTACCTTTTCGATCCCACGCTGAGGAGTAGTAGCAAAATGCGAAGATGATATTCTAAGTGATATGTATAAGCAAATTTAGTTGAAGGGATTTTCAATCCGACATTAATTCATTTAAGGCAACCAATCAATATTTGCACTCACAATAATATACATAGAGAAATTTTATATTAATCAATCAATTGGGCTCCAATATACTTATCGTTTATTGATCACGTAAAATGAATCACATACATAGCTCCCATGACAATCCGCATGCATATCAATTTTTATCTTTTCCTAACATCTAATGCTATATTCTACAAGTACATGCATGAATACATAAAACGTAAAGGAAAACTCACTTAGCCATGGTGACCTTTTATTAGTCGAAGTAATCCTCGGGAAAGAGAAGATCTTGGTCATCGTCACCTAAATAAAGGAAATACCTAAATAAGTATTTCATCCAAGTTCTACTTCAATTTTCTAACTCTATCTTATTAAATTTGTCACAATTTGGTTTTAAGGAAATTCCAACTTAAAATGGCCATAACTTGCTTATTTTAACTCAAAATTTCGCATATTATATGTTGTTTCCTATCTACTAAAAGAGATCTATCTATTTATAAAGTTATTTTATCATAAAAGGTTATTTAGGCCTCGGAACAATAGGATACATATTCATCACGAATTTTCCAACCTTTGGAACATAATTTTCCCAAACTTTTCTTCATCCAAAATTTCTTGTACAAAATATAGATGTTTGTATAGTTGAAAAATCCTTTGAATATATATATATATACATATCTATATTGTATGCATGAATTTAGTGGTATTGTCTCAACAATGATTTTTTTGTAAAACAATGTGTCTTAAAAATTGGAAAAAGCTAAGACTTGAAAAATTCACTTTATTTTGTTGGAAAAATTTATTGAATTATTATAAGTGAGTATTTTCTTCTTTTAACTTCATTTATTAACCTTTGAGAGTAATTTAATTTTATAAAAAAAATTTTAGTCTTTTTAAGATTTCTACAACTTCATTTCTAGTAGTTGAAAAATGTTGTTTTTTCTAAGTATTTCTTGATAGTGACTAAAATTTCTTAAAGTAGTCATGTTTATGTGCTCTTAATTTTTCCTAAAATTAGTTCCACTTTAAATAAATGATAATAGTGACCTTCTAAGTTATTTACTAATTTTATTTCCTAAGTAAGACTTATCTCTAAATGATTATTTTTTATTATTTTGTAAAACTTGTCTAGACCTTAGTATTTTAGAGTGTTGGTGAAAACTTCACAAATGAGTTTAAGAAAAACCTTTTTTAAACAAAGAATTAGCAATAATAAATTTTAAAGAAATTTTCTTATTGGTTTGAAAAGAGTGTATGTGATAACTTTACTTTATGCATCCTTTGATGAAATCTCATGCATTATTATTACTAAAAACTTGTGATGAACTTATCTAAATTTTGAAAAAGATTTGTTAAGATAAAACTTTAAGTTTTTATGAAAAAATCATTTCTTAGGTGTCAACAATTTATTTTTGAAGAGAGTTCCTATTTTTCTTCATTTAAGAAAATTTCTTTTATTTTTTATTGAGACAATATCAACATGTTCATGCATGATTATAAATATGTAGCCATGGGACATAGAACAATATCACATAATAAGATAAGATATATATAAGAATAACTACAAGCATAATAATAAGGTTAAGTATTGAGAACCTTAGCTTCATTAAGGTATACTGGCTAAGTATTGGGAGCCTTAGCTTCATCAAGGCTTCTCAGGACTAAGAATAGCCTAGTCCCAAAAGAAAAAGACAAAGAAAGAAAAGAAAAGCATATAATAAGATGTTATGTTAGTGAACACTTAGGATCTAAGAAATCTATATACATATAGAAGTTAGATTAGAGCAAAGATTATAACAACAATAAAAACAATATAATAACAATAATGACATAATAGAAATTTAGACATGAATAAGAATATAACATGAACATATTGTTGCTTTCTTAAGTTTTATGAGTCTAGGAAACATACACTAAGCTCATGCTAAGTTACATGAACATGATGAGTAAATATGACAAGTTTTACCTAAGGTTATATATTTGTTGAAGAAAAGAAGTGGTTGTAGTTTGTCACGCCCCGTAGGGTATCCTAAACGTAACAGTCCGCCACATACTAAGTAAGACTCTCGAGTTCCCTAACCGGGCCTTCGGGAGTCTTAAGTAGATGTAAAGCGTTCCCTTACGACAATAGAATACTTCGACAAATGGAGTTTAACAGTTTAACAAGGCATTCATTAGCCATAGATAATAAATCAAAACGCATAAATCTTTAAGGTTTACAAAATCTAAGGGGCATTCCCCCGCAAAAGAATAACAGTCTATTACAGTCATCCAGAGTCCTTAGTTTCCAATGGAAGTCTATACAAAAGAAATGAATCAAACTTCTATGGGAAACTCCTATCTCCGGTACCTGCGCTGTGGCTTGCCTTGGCCTAAGCCATATAAACTCATGCTGCAAAAGATAAACACTATCGGGGCGTAAGCTAACTAGCTTAGTGAGTAATACTTCCATAACGCAATTAGATACAATCATTCAAACAAGTGATTATTCAAGCAAGTGCATGCACCATACAAATGAAATCATCAAACATATGACCAACCGGAAATCATATGTGGATGGACTTGCGCCCTCCATCCCGGGTTAGCAGATTAACGAATCCTGCGGTACGACGCCGTTTAAGCTCACGGTCAACTGATTAAAAGCTCGTTTTATGGATCACGATTAACCTCACATTCGTTTTATGGGTCACGAAAAACCAACCAATGCAAATGCTCCAACCCCATTGTGACATGAATGAACTCAGTTATAGTCGGAGTCGAATAGTCATTAATTCGATTCTTTTAAGTGACCAACAAGTATACGCAGACATTCATCATATGATTCTAATAAAACAATCAATATCTTAACACCCGGTTTCGATATGCCTTAAGTTCCATTTCACATATCAACAATTCTCAACATAAATAATTCCCACATACCCCATCATGCTTGTACAATTTCTTTTATCTTTGCCTACATCACTAGTGCCACTACATTACATTCACAAGCATTAATTGAGAGTGGAAGTTACTCACTCGGCCATGGGTCACCAAACTCCTTAATAGTAATAATCGGGTGGTAGAGAGTCGTCCTGCTCGGAATCACCTACCAATCAAGAATAATCCCTATGAGATTCTCACCATGTAATTAAATCAAACTATACATCTAGACTAGTTGAATTCGGATTTCTCGCTATATTTGGAAGTTCCGACTTAAAACGGCCATAACTTGGTCATTTTAACTCGGAATTTCGCAAACTTTATATCGATCTTCATCTACTTCGAAAGATCTATCTAATTCAAGTATTAAATCCAAGTTTTGAAAATAATAGGGTCACGGAACAGTGGGATCAGTTCTGTCCGCAATTGATCCATCTTTGAAAATGTGCTTTGCTTTTGATAAGAAATGTTCCTAGTTAGTGATTCATGCATGAATGATTTAGGAATGAACTACTAATGTGTATGCCATGTAATGAACTCAACTTGTGCATGGTCATGATGATTTTTGTAGTAATAAACTTTTAGGAACTCCTAAGTGTTGGGGAAAGTTTCATAAAGGCTAATTCTAAGAAGTTATTCTCCCACATTATACTCCTTAGGGTTTCTTTGGTTTTTAATCTTGTAATCTACTTATTATTTGACTAAAATTAGGTTCTCAAAGTCTATAATAGTCATGGCCTCCATTCATGCACAAAAATTCACATATTTCATTTGGTAAACATGTTTTCAAATAAGCTAGTTGTAAAAATCCGAATTTTCCAAATTTTCTTTTCTTACATTTTTCTTAAGAAATCTAGTCTAATGTATTAAAATTTGGGGCTTCAATGTATACATTATCTAAGGACTTCATTTAGCTTATAAAACATCCATTTTAGACTTAAATACTAAGTGTTTATATAGGCATTACACAAAGTTACGAATTTGACTACACATTTAAAGTCAACATTTTTCATCCTAACTTCACCTCTTGTTTTCCTTATTTTTATCATGCCTAAACTCATCTAAACTTATGAAAATAATTCCTTCAACATATCTATTACACATACCCTTCATTTTTCTTATGAAATATAAGTTTAAAATTGATTTTGGAGGTCTTTAGGATAGGGTTTCCATTTCATCCGAATTTTCAACTTTTCATATCTAACAAAGTCCTTCCTTTTTCAATGTTCTTGCCATCTATATGTGGAGATATACTATCTAGCATCTCTATACATGAACAAGACCTCATTTTTATGATCAATAAAGCACATAAACAAAAATGAACCTATGATCATGCATGTACATAAAGTGGTGGATGTCTAAACCTTAGATCTACTACATATGATGTGTATAACATGAATCTCATGGCATGAACATCAATATAAATACAAGGTCATTACTATATATGCATGAGCAACATGAAATCTTAACAAATGCATTTAAACACAAGATCCATGTCTTGTGATGGCTTGACATCCTTGTTCATGCATTTCCATATCCCTAGCATGAGCATCATAGGGTTTTGATGAGGAAATACACAAGGTATACCTTTGCCATTACAAGAATAGGAAGAACAAGGCTCACATACACATACCAATGGAGGATCTAAGATAGAAATGGAGCTTGAAGTTGAAAGTGCAAGAGGAAGAGGGAGGGGGTTGCTCGGCACAAGAAGAAGAGAAGGAGAGAGCTTTTTCTCTTTTCAAACTTTGAAACAAGAAGAAAATGAGGAGAGAGAGAGAACATTTAGTATATATATTAAGTGATTTAGGGTTTAGTTAATTAAAAGAAGTAAAAATAACACAAATGAGGGGGAAAATAGGAGGGAGGGGCGCCGGCCATATGTGTGTGTGTGTGTGAGAGTTTTGAAAAAAAAATGAAATTTGTAATTTAGTAAATGAAAATGTAATAAATGAAATAAATGTAATAATTATTTAAAAGACAAAATTTCTTGGAAAAGAAAATTGAAATGAGTAGTTGTAAGGATGTAAGAATAGGGTATGGGTAGTGTGTAGTGTAGGTTGTACTTGTGAATAGTAGACAAGACATCTACTTTACCGGTTGTTCCGAAAACACGGGAAAAGCTATAACTGTAATCTTTATAGCTCGGAAAATTATGAAATTGATATTTTTGGAATCCTTGTAAAATTACGGTTCTAATGAATATTCCGGAATATTTTTCTGAATCCGTGGCCCGGGGCACGCTTTTCCGTAATTGGGCTCGGGAAGGCCCGGAATTGAAAAATTTCCGAATTTAAAACTTTCAAAGGTTTGAAATGTACTTTGGAACAACAATTCAAATTCATTTACTCCAAATATTTATTTTACTATGAAACCGATGGAAAGCCGGATTTGGGGTTCCTAGGCTCCATTCACTAAACTCAATCTGATCGGATTAGGGTTTCGTCTCCAACTCCTAGGGTTTTCTAGCTACTGAGAATTTCCGGGGTTTACAGTAGTAATATGTTGGTGGTGGTTCTATGGGGAGAAGAGAAAGTTTGGAAGAGAAATTGAGAGAGAGAATTTGGTAGAGTTTTGGTGAAAAAAAAAAAGAGTTGTGTAAAAGAATGGAAGATGGAATGGGGTATTTATAGAGTTTTTGAGTGAAAATTAGTGTGATTAAAATTAAATGTAAATAAAATAAAATGAAGATGTAAGAGGCCTTTTTTTTTTTTCGCGGGGGGGGGGGGGGGGGGTGGTGGGGGGTGGGTGCATCGATTTTGCTTGAAAAAAAGGAGAGAAATTGATTTATTTTGTTGTTTTGTAATGAAAAGTAATAATGTGTAAGGTGTGATGTGAATAAAGTTATATGAGAAAGGTAAATTGTAAGAAATATGTATGGTAGAGTGTAAGAATAGGTTGTAAGAAAAAGTAGAAATAGTGAAATAGTGATGAATAGTAAAAATGGTATTATGAATAGTAGATTAGACAATTAAAATACCTATAGTAAAGAAAATAAGCATAAACAAGCTACATATGATATTTTTAGTTACCGAAAAATTCTAAAACTGATATTTTTGAAATCCTTATTTTTTTACGAGTCTAATAGTATTGTCGGAATATTTTTACTATTTTAATTATCGGGATCCTAATTTTAGAAACTGATCCCATCGGGTTCGAAACAAACTAAATTTTGGCAAATCTGATCTTTTTAAGCTTTCTTATATAATTACAAACTATAATTCAAAATTATCTCATATTTATTGTTTTTAGATTTCATATGTGGGATTACTAGATCTAGATTCACTAGACAGAACATAGAACTAGATTGATTTTAAGGTTTCGGTTTGACTACCGATACTTAGGATTTACTTATATTTACCAAAAAATTTAGGAGCTTGCACTAATGCGGTTCTATTCTTGGCAAGTGATGAAGCAAGATACATAAGTGGAGCTAACCTCATGGTTGATGGAGGGTTCACCTCCACTAGTCATTCTTTTCTAGTCTTTAGATGAGTCCTTGCATTTCATATATGATCAGTTCTCTATAGCTGAAATGAAAATCTAGCTAGTTGCTATTCTATATGCAATTCAGGATCTTTTGGGGACAATTTAAAATTGTTGTATTATTTCTAGGGCCTCTTTGTTTATGTCCTGTTCCTATCTAATCTTTATCTTCTGTGTTAAAAATGTAACATGTATATTTATTCTTTTAATTATGTTTTGCATATATATTATCTATTATATCATACATCCAGTTTCAAACTGGTGTCACAGTGATTCAATGTGACAATAACTAAGTTAGGTATTGATTTTAATATGGGAGCAATCTGAGTTTTCTTTGCACACATAATGCTTGCAACTCTAACCAAAGGTGAGAAGAATGATGTTGATCACTGCTTAGGGTAGTACTAATGCGCCACATGAATTGATTAGCAAGTTGGTGACATAAATATTGATAACACTAAAATCTGAATAGTTTTATAACACTATATATTATAGCAATTATTTGTCAAAAAAAATGTTAGTATTTTTTCGTCACTTATGTATTAGTACCATCGAATCTTTTTGGAATCTTTTTCTTGAGACACGGGGATACAAACAATTCTCTTTAAATGACAAGTTATAATTTATAACTCTTAATGCCTAGTTATGATTTCTCAATTTTTATTTATTTACTCTTTAAATGCTATTAGGTGTAATTTATGTTTAAAAATTATGTGTAATTCACAATACAATTACAAGATTATTTAAAAATCAAAATAGTTTCAACATATATTTGAAAAGTGATTTGTTTGTTTTTATCCCTTTTTTGCCAACATGTATAATGTTTTATTTGGTGTTTGAATTTTGTCTAATTATCAAATTAATTATTTGTACTTTCATATTATCAATTTTGGTACCCAATGATACTTTTAATGTCATTTTTACTACCTGTGTTAACTCCACATATTCAATTGTTTATTTGTCTTATTGTTTTGGCCATGATGGATTGTTATTTGTTAAAAGTAATTATTTTGATGAAAATATTATACTTATAATATGGGTTTTGGACAATTATGGATTGGGATTGGCATTAACATTAGCATCAGCTCCGTCTTGTGATATATCACAGAATGTCTTTATTAAAATAATTATATATGATACATTGAGCCTGCAATTAATCTAAGAAAAGCCAATGCGGATTTGATATAGCTAGTACCATTAGTTTTAAAAAGAGCAATGGAATACTAAAATTAGTAATAATTAAAGTTTATATAGTTAATTGAAAAAATAAACCAAAATTTTAGATATACTTAATGTGCATTATCCCAAGGAAAGGAATTATTATGTCATCTCGTGCATTTTGGTTATCATAGCCTCAGTAAACTTTTGCTTTCGGGCTTTGACATTTGCAATTGCAATTGATGCTGCGAATGCGAAAAACACTTCTTCTTGCATCCTTCTCCGACAATAGAGCCCCTGAAAACATCTATGTTTGATCATTAAAAAAAGCACAACACATCTATGTCATTTTGACATCGAATTTTTATAATTTTCAAATAGATATTTGTTAATAAATAAACACCGATGAGAAACTGATAGTTTTACTCATAAACGAGTTAAACAAATACGATATAGATATGATAACAATATGATACGTATAAATTACATATACATATTTAACATAGATAAAAATCAGACAATTCAAACATATCCTAAACATTTAGAAACATAAACCTGTCAATAAATAAATCTTCAAAATAAAAAAAAGTGCTATTTCTCACATGGCATTCCTATAAAAAACAAATGTTTATAGTATTGTTTATTGATTCGTTAAATATTTACAAAAGAAATAACATTAAAAACAAAAACTGCTTGTATGAAATATATATATTGTAAACCCCCAAAATTTTTTGGAATTGGTTTAGCTTAAAACCCTAAACCAGAAGTTAATCGAATTTCCAAAGTCAACAAAACCCTAGTTTACCAAAACCGTTTAAGTCCGGTATTGCCGTTTTCTTTGACCCTAGAAAATGAAGTTAGAATAATTAGCTAGAATGGTTCGTAATAACTATAGGTTATATAAAAATATCAGTTTTACGAATTTCAGGTGTCCTTTGAACCCGATCGGACACAGTTCTTGAAAAACATGTCCTGGGGCTCGAAATAGTAAAAATGTTTCGAATACACCGTTAGACTCGTAAAAATATAAGTTTTCCAAAAATATAAGTTTCGTAATTTTTCGGTAGCTAAAAATATCAGATATCGCATTTATACGCGTATTTTCTTACTACCGGTACTTTATTAGTCATATCTATCTTACATTATACTATTCATTACTATTCTACATTATTCTTTTATCTTTACTTTTTCTTACACCTACTCTTACACACTCCATAACCTATAACCTTTACTTTTTACCTTTCCCATAACTTTATTTCACATCTACCTTACATATTACTATATTTATTTAACAAAATAAATAAATAAATCACTTCCCCCCTCTCCATCAAGTGGCCGGCACTACCCCCTGCCCTCTCTCCTCAATTTTGTTCCAATTTTTATTTATTTTAATCACACAAAATTCATTCCACATTTTCCTATAAATACCCCCCTCCTCTTTCACTTCTTTCACACCTTCACTACCCACAAATTCTATACCAAAACTCTCTCAATTTCTCCTCTCAAAACTCTCTCAAAATACCATCTCAAAACTCTCTCAAAATAATTCCACAACAACTTCTACCAACAACTAAAACCTATAACCACATAACAATACCCAAGTCTTCTTTAGGTAACCACTTTATATTATTTTCTTCTTCTTCATGTCATGTAACTTTACATGACCATAGTATGAGTTTCCAAAGACTACAAGTTATGGAAGCTACATTATGTTCATGTATTGTTCTTGTTCGTGAAAAATCTATTTATGTTCATGATATTATTTTTGTTCATATTATTGTTATTATAACTAAGTATTATTATCTATACATATATATGTACATATTTTTTAGAGTATATAAGCTCACTTGCAATTTATTTACTTTATGCAATGCAATTTATTTATTATTCCATTGCAATTTATTTATTAATTCCTCGCAATTTATTTATTCCTTGTTATTTTAAGACTAGTCTCTAGTCTTAGATTTGTCCTCATCAAGTCAAAACAAATTTTTCTTTCTTTCATTTTATTTTATTTTGGGACTAGTCTACTTCTTAGTCCCGGGAGCCTTGAAAAAGCTAAGACTCCAATACTTGACTTTATTACTTATGTTATTTTGCTTGCTATTATTTCTCATAATTCATGTTCATCTAAATTGTTGTCCAAAGTTTCAAGTTCTAAAAATAATTGATACAAAGGAGATTTTGACACTTGAAAATAAGTTTATGTAAAATATTAGATCTGTGGTTTAAACAAAAATAAAATTAACTCTTTTCAAGTTACAAAAAGAACTCACAAAAATTTTTGAAACTTCTTTTGTCATAAAAAGCTTCTTAAAACCTTTAATATTCCACTTTGTTTTTCCAAAAGAAAATAATTGTTGATACAAATGAATTTTTATGAAAAAGATACATAATAAAAGAAGGAAATTTTTTTCAAGAAAAAGTCTTTATAAATAAACAAGACAAAGATCTTTGCAAAATAGACAAAGGAATTTATATGGAGAATAGTGCATTTTCTAAAAACTCCCAAAATAGTATTAGTATAGAAAACTTAGAAGG
This sequence comes from Combretum micranthum, assembly GCA_024138025.1. Classification (NCBI taxonomy): domain Eukaryota; kingdom Viridiplantae; phylum Streptophyta; class Magnoliopsida; order Myrtales; family Combretaceae; genus Combretum; species Combretum micranthum. Next base: position 234,971 of record JAMXBD010001998.1, on the reverse strand, counting down.
AAGAAAAATTATTTTCAAAAAGGTTACTTGGAAATATATATATATATATATACGCCAACATAAAACATTTTCGTAAAATAAAAAGAAACAAAATAGCCATTTCAAGGAGTTTACCAACATGAAATTTTTGTAAACTATATTTTTCTAAACAACTCTAAAACCGACATAATTTTACTTGAGTAAAACAAATGGACAACAAACACTTGAGCATGAATGAATATGAGCTAAGTAACCATAAAAAGAGAATTTTTCAACTATATAGATAACTAAGTATTTATCAAGCAAGTTTTGAATGGATGAACCCAAGTTGTTTTTACTTTGGAAAATCCGTAGTGAATTTTGTTGCCACTATTTTGAGGCCTATATGGCTTTTTTTTGTTAAAAATAATTTTGGAAATGGGTATATCTTTTCGAGTAGGTAGAAATCGGTATATTATATGCGCGATTCTGAGTTAAAATGACCAAGTTATGGCAATTTTAAATTGGAACTTTCCTTTATACGAACTTTAACGATCTTTTGACATTGTTTTATCAAAATTCAAGAAAATCATCAAGAAATACTCATTGTGCGTATTTGCTTTGGCTAGGTGACCCCGAGGAAGGATCCCTTTATCCCGAAGATTATAACGATTAAATGGAGAGTATGAACGACTCACCCGCATAGAGGAATAGTCGACATGGCATCGTGAGTTTATTTCCTTAAAATGCTATACTTATTGTGTTTGTAAATTAGTGGCATTAGAATTAAGAAAAGATAAACTGATATGAATGTAAAATAATTCTTTGAAAGGATCCTAAGAATATCAGAGCTGGAATTGTTTTAAATGCTTATTTTAGTATAACCTTTGATCTATATGAAATTCTTTGATCGCCTTAAATTCAACAATAATTATGCTATGACATCATAAATAAATGAATTCATGCATACCATGAAGTGAGTCACATTGCATTTTGGGTTATTATCCTTGTGTGAGAAGGATAGCAAGCTCATGTCGAAAGCAACACTTGGCGGAAGATCCGAAAGCGATTGCTTGGCGGCTTAAGGGAAATGCTTGGCGGAATATCCGAAAGCAAGGTCAACTCAAGTAGATTCAGAATGCTTGGCGAAGAGTGCTGGTGAGCATAAAACTTTTTAACTAAAACTACTTGAATTGAGGTTATGTATCACGAAACCCCGAATGGAGGGCGCAAATCCATTCAACATATAGTTCCCGGAAAACTATATACTTGTTTGCCCACATGTATGTTGCATCACATTTGATTGTTTAAACAACTTGTTTAAAATCTCGTTACAAGAAGTTATTTCTGGAAATAGTTCTCACTAAGCCTGTTATCTTATACCCCAATAGATATCTTTTTTTTTTTTTTTTTTTTTTTTGCAGTTTCCCTACTTATGGTTAAGGCCACGAGGATCCTGCGGGCAGGTAATTTCTTTTAGATAAAGAAATTCTAAGATGAAGTTTAGTATTAGAGATAATGAACAAATATCTTGTAATAGAATAGTGATCTTGGGAAATATCCCTAAGTTTGTAAAACCATTGCCATGAATAAATGTTTATTATGAATCCTCTTTTTTTAGTGTGTTACTTATATCTTCTTAAGCTTCATAATTCCATATATGATCCTCTAAAGTTGTAAAAGCACGCCTTACACTTAATATAAAAGCTTTGGAGAATGACTAAGGTTGTCATGCTTAAGCTTTAATATTGAGTGTGGTGGACTGCCACGTTTAAGGTACCCGTTGGGGCGTGACATATATTTTTGTTTTTAGTTCATCTATTTAGATAATTAGTCAATAATTCAGACTTCTAGAGTTCTTCAACTAACTCAAACAGAAAATCATGACATAATTGCACTTCATGGGGTTATCACAACATGTTTTGATGAATTTATACTAGCAAAAGGTGTACCTACACTACATGTGCCAAAAAAAGTAGAAACAGTAATTGGTTACCATACTTTGGTGAATATTTTTTGACACCATAAATCTTGACTTACTGAATAATAATAGATAATACATAATGTTTGATTTATACACCAAAATCATCTATTATAAATATTGGGAAAGTACACATACAATCCTCAATATTTACCCTTGGCCTAAAAAAAAATTAATATAGATATATTGGAGTCATTAACATTTTTAAACCTTACAAAAATAGGACTTCTATTAGCTTAATTGACTTTTGATTGGCATTAGGATAGTTTGCCAAGTTAACTAGGATTTGCACTTTTTTTTTTTTTTGTATGATCAATTTTGTTGTAATGTCCTAAATTTAATTAAGACAGTTACCGCTACGTATAATACTTCATGTATTACACACTCAGGCTTCCTTAAAAGATTAGTTTGTGTTAAACCTTGCCAACTAGCTTTAGTTAATGAAATCATTTGTTTAGATTTCTAAAGCAACTGGATTTAGTTACAAAGACATCAAACTTTATAAAAACATAATAAAGATCTCTACTCCCACAAGAGCATACCACTTTCGAAGAAACAAAACTTTATAAAATCATTTTACAATCTATTTTCAAGAGTATATCAAATTTCCTAAAAACAAAGCTTTAAAAAAAATTACAAAACATATGGGCTTCTCAACTAAGCCTTTTACAGAAAATACAGATTTCAAAAGGATAAATCTAGTTCTTTATACAAAAACAAAATACAAATAAAATCCATGTCTTACTCCAATTCACTCCTCCAATATCGCCCAAATACTAGCCAAGCATCATCATCACCCAAATCATCATTATCAACACCAACACCAACATCAACACCCGGAAAAAGAACAAAAACAATAATAATGAGTTGAAGCTCAGTACACAGAAACACAAACACATACGGAATGGCACACAAGCCAAACCATATGCAATGCAACAATTAATAAGTTATTATCTTTCATTTAAAGTAAATCAAACATCATGGGAGCATTCACACTTCGGAACAAGCCACTGAGAATCTGAGAGCCCTGAGTAATAACACAACGCTCAAAGAGTTGATATAGGCAGTCTGATTACCTATATCTCTTAGATAATGTTACAAGAAAAATAGTCTTATCTAGGGTTCACAGCCATTATACTCACTCTACTCATCTCAGTCCATAACATTACTTAGATCAATCAATCCCATAAACGTGAACTAAAGCATGTTACTTCAGTATGAACCTAAGTAGGCATTACGTTGATACTGTTTGCCCCACTCCTACCCGCTGAGCAACTTATATATCACCATTATATCATGGCATACCATTGCATCATGGTATTTTTCATTGTATCATGATACCTCAGTGCCAAAATACCATGTCTGCTTGGACAAGATTGTAGTTCCCCAAACCAGATTCAACAGCACAAGCACAAGCAGCACTCAATTAATTAGGCGGTCTGTAAGTTTTAATTCATTTTAGTATACCTATCTTAGCATACAACACACAAGTTACAACATACATTTCATATTTGAATTCCAAAAAAGGACAGAGAGTATTTCATAACCCATCTCAAAAGATAAATCTAGTATCCATGTATGTAGATCCAAGAATTAAACTCATACAAGAAATTATATGCATTATCTATTATCTCAAATTTATTTTATTACCCTATTTGATCATACATTAATAGGAACCCCACTATGGCTATGAAGATCTGCCTGCCAAAATATGCACAGCTCTCCTTTGTCTATCAAATTATTTCTTTTTGCTTTGATTATAGTCTCTTATTATAAAAACATCAACAAAGCATTTATATTCAAAAACATTCATTTCCCAAGCAAACACATATTTGCAACAACGTATTTCCCATATAATTCTTGGTTTATCGTAATATATTATTCTAATCCAATTATTAGCTATTAAACCTATTTTAACTTAATTATAGCCAAGTAGATTAGAATTAATCATTTAGTTCATTAATTAAGCCAAGTTAGTTAAACTTAACAGCTAATTCATTTTAGCTCATTGAAGTTCATTAAGCCAAGTTGAGCTTAGATAATTAACTAAGTTTATTTTATATCTAACTCTATATTTAATCAAATTACTTATTAAATCTTTAAATTCACGAACCTCATGCTTAATTATATCATTCGATAAATATAACACATTAATGATTATTTATCTATTTTATTTTAGCTAAAAAAGATTCATTTTATACTTAACTACATACACTCAACTAGTAAAACAAATTTTCAACTTTATTTAGATATTTAGCAACTGAAATCAATCAAAATTTAGGTCTTCATACTTTTATAATTTTCAAAAACTTAAAACATAGAAGTTGTAGATCTTTTTTTTAAATTTTCCGTAGCATTTTGAATCACCTCAATTCGAGTTCAGATGAAAAATTTATGATCAAAATACGATGATTAGAGGCTAGCAAAGGTAGAGTCACAACCATGATTTTTGAAAACACTAAGATCAAAAGCTAATAGGGGTCGTTTCATGCCCGTGATTTTTTAAAAAATCAAGATGAAAGGCCTGTAAGGGCGGAATCACACCCGTGACTTCCAAAAATCATCCAACCTGAGCCTTGTAAGGGCAGAGTCATGCCCGTGATTCTCATATTACAAGGGTTACAGACTTCCCCGATTTTCAAAACTCTATTTTATCAATTTTTATACATCCTACAATAAATCAACATACAACTCAACATACTCACTTAAAAACATCCAATACACGAAAACTCCACATTCCTAACATCCAACAACTCCCTTAACTTCAGATTCATCAAATCATTTCTTGAATCATCTAGTTTATTCATGTTTATATATCTTTTGTTTTCTTAATTTTGATGAGGATCTGATAGCATCAACATTAGAGTCGATCAAATTTAAGTTCAACAATACTTTCCAAGGAATTGGAGGTCTATTGACTGGAGTTCTAATGATAAAAACGTGAATCAAACAAACTAAGGATGCCTATAAAATAGTTTAGGACATAAGAGATTAAAGATTTTGAAGTATTGGAGCTGTTGGAGGATCTAAGCCGCTAGCTTAGATTCAACACCGTTGGCCTTAAAGCTTAAAACCTTGTACGTTGGAAAGAAGGTCACCGACCTTCATATCATATGTCACCGGTGTTGATGAGTTGAGCTGCTGTCCTTTAATTATTTTGATGTCTTTTCGAATTTATTTTGTGGCTTTTCGAATTTCTTTGTTTTTTATTGATGTAGGGATTAATTGCAATTATGTTTTTCGGTTACAATATCAGTTATGTAACTACCATAATTATGTTTTTCAGCTACGTTGTCAGTTATGAAACAACCATAATTATGTTTTTCAGTTACGATCTGCCTTGTTATAGCCTATATATAAAGGCTAGTAAACACTCAATGGAAGATAGTCATATATCTTTTGATTAATGAAAATTAGAGATTTTTCCCTGTGGATTCCTTAGTGAATTTGTTTATAAACTTATAGGGAATTTCCTATGGTGTTTAACCCCCTTTGACTTATCAATCAGTTTTTCATCATTGGTTGTGGTGTCTACGACTATACCAAGGCTTTTGCCTCCATATAAGCATCGGGTTGTGGTTTTCTACCCAGTTTCTTAGAACGATCTAGGGTTAAATCTCATATTTCAATTATAGGTCTTGTTCAAAGGTTGGCATGGTTTGTTTTCGTATCATTTGGTATCAAAACCAAGTTTCGATCCTATGACCTGTGGGTTATGGGCCCACCATGCTTCTACTACACGTTGACTAGATTATCGGATAATTGTGGTAGTTACGTTACTAATAACGTAATTAAAAAACATAATTGTGATAGTTATGTAACTGATGACGTAGTTAAAAAACATAATTATGGTAGTCAAATATGAGTGGATGATAAACGTATCTTTCATACAAGATGTTTAGTAAATAATAAGGTATATAGTTTGGCAATTGATAGTAAGAGTTTTATAAATATTGCTAGTACCTTGTTAGTAGAAGAGCTGGGTTAGGAAACTTTGAAGCTTAGAGCACCATATAAAATACAGGATGAGTGTGGAGATTTTATGGTGATTGAGCAGGTTATAATTGCCTTTTCCATTGGCAAATATTGTAATGAAATTTTATGTGATGTAATTCTAATGTAATCTGGCCATGTTTTGTTGGGGCAACCATGAAAGTCTAAAAGAAAAGTTAAGTATGATGGATGCAAAGATTGCTATTCTTTGGTTTTCAACCAAAAGTGAGTGAATTTAGTATCCCTTGATCCATGGGAATCTATTGGATCAAATGATGATAGCAAAGCAATTCAAGAAAAGAGAAAAAAAAAACAAAAGAGTTCTCTAGAAAAGATTGAGGGCGAAGAAAAGAAAGAGAAAGAAAAAAAGAATGAGAGGAGTGAGATTGAAGAAAAGAGTTATCAAAACACACTGATGAGTAATGAAAAAAAGAATTAGAGCGTGAAACGCAAACACATGAGAGTGATATTGATAAGAAAAGTGAGAATATTTGTTTTTCAACTAATGAGTTTAATGGTTTTTTTTTTTTTTTTTATCTAGTGTAGATAATTAATTGTTGCAGGAGTTCAAGAAAATTCTAGATGGAACACCCCTTCAAAAAGACTTTCTTCCAATACTTATTGTAAAGATTGCACTTGAACTAGGAGATTGGTTGCATATGCATAAGCGAGATTTCCAAGATAGTGGCATTCTAATTTGCATCTAAGAGCAAATGATCTATTCTTGTCAATTATAAAGATGTTGAAGATTCGAGGACGAATCTTTTTGAAGAAAGAGGAAATGATGAGGATTAAATGGCGTGACATGAAAGATTACAACAATTCAAATGTTGGAGGATCAAAGTTCCTGTACGTCGCTAGCATTGCTTAAAGAAACAGTGGGCCTTAGAAAAATTTGGCTGTATGCCGACCCAACACCGCTAGCTTAGAATCCAACTCTGTTGGCCTTCTCAATTCATACCACCAGCCTTGTGCTGTCTTTGAATTTCCTAAATGCAAATTTTAAGAGCCGCCTTCAACACTGCCCATGTAGTCAAGATAGATTGCCAACTTATAAATAAAGGCTGCTGACCTTCTTTATCCAACAATTGTATTTTGTTTTGTGTCTTTTAGTTTTCTTTGGTTTCTTTTCACATTTCCTTGTTTTTGATATTTAGTTACATTATCAGTTAAGTAACTATCACAATTATGTTTTTAACTTACATTATCAGTTATGTAACTACTACAATTATGTTTTTTAGTTACATTATCAGTTACGTAACTATCACAATTATTTTTTTTAGTTACGTAACTACCTTATAATTAGCCTATATATAAAGGCTAGTAAATACTCACTAGATATATTAGATATCAATTGATCATACATTCTAAATGAATATCTCTTGAGAGTTTTCTATAGTTGTGAGAGCTTTCTTTGGTTCTTGTGATAAAAATTGTTTATGTGATAGCTCTGGTTCTAATCAACAAGTTTGACTAAGGTCAAGTTCCTCTTGTGATAAATGTGGTTCCAATTGACAGATTTCATTAGGGTCAAGTTCCAATTGCAATCTTGATAACTTCGATTTTAGTTGACGGTTCAATTGGGGTCAAGTTGATGTTTACTCATTTTAAGATGATCCTAGGGTTCAATTTCCATCAGCAAACCATTGAGTCTTAGGTTTTTCATACCTAGGGTTCGCACGATTGTGTCGTTTGGTATTAGAGCGTATAGCTTCTTGAATTGGGTAATCCATATCCAGTTCGATTAGATGTAACTCAAATCATTCATATCTTTGATTGTTTTCTTCCTTTTTGGTTTTAGGAATTTGTCTGATTTTTTTGATCGATTGTTGTTGGTGTTCTATTAAACAAAATGAGTGAAGTACAACTGAATAAGTATTTATGGAGCAATGATGTTGAAGAAATCTCGTGTGATCCAAAATTCTATACTAGATGTTTTGTAGATGATAAAGTATGCTTCTTGACTATTGACAATAGGAGTTGTCTGAATGTTGTTAGTACCTTGCTAGTAGAAAAATTGAATTTAATAGCTTTGAAGCATCAAACACCTTATGATATGTGGAATGATTGTGGAAAAATTAAGGTGTCTAAACATGTTTTGATTACAATATCTATTCGAAAGTATCAAGATGAAATTTTGTGATGTGGCTCAATGCAAACTAGTCACATTTTGTTGGGGAAACCATGGAAGTTTGAAAGGAGAGACCAAACATGATGAATACACAAATCATTATTCTTTTGTTATAAACAAAAGGTGAGTGATTTTGATACCCTTGAACCATTGGAAGCTTATCAGGATCAGATGAGAGTATTGAACCAATTTAGAGAAAGAAAGAAAGAAAGAAAAGAGAACCATGATGATGCTAAATAATGAAATTGAGACAGAAAGTGGTGTCAAGAATGGGGTTACAACAGAAAGTTGGCACGAAAATGAAGATCCTATGGAACCATTGAAGGAAGATAGTAAAATCGAGCATCCAACTCAAGAGGAGTCTTTGTTGAATCAAAGTGATTTGAATATACAAGTCAATGAAAAAGCTAATGGGGAGCAAAAGAGTGAGATTGTAGAAAAGAATGAGAGTGAGGAAAAGGTTGATGAAAACACACTAGTGAGCAATGGGAAAGAAGTGAAATGAAAATGCTTTTCTTGAGAATTGATTTCTCTTTGGTTCAGGAAAGAACCTCTTTGAACTTATTGGGTCTTTACTCATGGCGTTCATCATGACTAATCAATTAGATTTCCACTACCAATTGTAGTGTCCTCATTATACCAAGGTTCTTGGTTGCTATTTCCTACAGGGTCGGATCTCTATATCAAGATTTATAGGATTACTCAACCAATGGGTCGCGGTTCTTCCATCAATTATACCAAGGTTTGTAGAATTTCATATCTAATTCTAGATATTTCATCGGGTCGAGGTCCATTTTGATTCTTAGAGTCTTGGAATTTACAAAGCCGTAAAGCATGCATCAGCTATGGGGCAGTTGTAACTGATATCATAATTAAAAAACATAATTGTAGTTAATCCCTACATCAATAAAAACAAAGAAATTCGAAAAGCTACAAAATAAATTCAGAAAGACATCAAAACAATTAAAGGAAGGCGGCTCAACTCATCAAGGCCGACGGCGTATGCAACGAAGGGTGATGGCCTTCTTTCTAACGTACAAGGCTTTAAGCTTTAAGGCCAGCAGCATTGAATCTAGATCGACGGCTTAGATCCTCCAGTAGCTCCCATACTTCAAAATCTTTAATCTCTTGTGTCCCAAACTATTTTATAGGTGTTTTTAATTTGTTTGACTCATGTTTTTATCATTAGAACTCTAGTCAGTAAGCCTCCAATTCCTTGGAAAGTAACATTGAACTTCAATTTGATTGGTTATAATGTTGATGCTATCAGATCCTCATCAAACTTCATCATAATTTCTACTTATAACTAACATCAAGACATCATATACTTGTAATAACAATAATGAAAATAAGAAAAACAACAATATTTATCTTTTAGGCAATCACATGCACTTCAGTCTTCTTTCATGTTGTTGGGCTTCTCCTAAATTTGATTTCTCTTTCTTGTCTTGAAATTGAGATTCATGGTTGAATTTTTGAGGAGGAGAGGAGGAGGAGGAAGAAGAAGAAGAAGAAGAAGGAGAAGGAGAAGGAGAAGTTACGGGAAAGAGAGAAGGAAAAAGGAAAAACAAAGAGAGGGCAGGTGAAGAGAAAAAAAGAAAGAAAAAGATAAGGCTTAAATTAGGATATTTTAGAATTAAGGTATTAGTTTTAGAATTTTCAGATCAATATCTTGAGTTCTAGCGGTATTTAGAAGATGATTTCAAAATCAATAAGTTAGAAATTAAGAACTTATAATAAGAACTTAATTTAGGAATTTAGTTTAGATCAAAATGATATTTAAGTTGAGTTCGGGTTTAAGAACTGATATTTTTATAAAATAAACTCAAATTTTATGAAGATTAAAGAATTGGAGTTTAGGCTAAAGTTTAAGGTTTGGGAATCCACTAAACATTTTAATAACATGTTTAGGGGGTTTAGGAATTTAAAATCTCAAATTTCAACTTAGATAACTACAAACTTAATTATGCCAACTTGTCTAATTTACATCCTATAGTTCATTTGATTTATTTAGTCTATCTAAACTTAATTTCTAACTTGATGAAGGTTTGAGGTATTTCATTTCTTTTTTATTTTTAACTTTTTAAAATTTATGATTCTAAGATATTACATAATTAAACATATCTAATGTTTTTATTGAAAATGTTTAGGAGTCGAATAGAAAAATTACTTTAAGGATTTTCAAAGGAAAGAAGTAAACATTAAGTACTGTATATATATATATATATATATATTATTATGTATTTTTTTTTAATAAACAATATCAAATGGTTTCACCAATAAGGTTTGGATCTCAGTAAAAAGTAATACCGTGTAAATGATTTTATACGTAGCAAAGTTTGATTTTTCTTTCTTATTTTATTTATTTATATGAAAAATCAAAAGAAGTCAAAGCGAGAATGGAAACCATTATTAAAGAGTGAGCATTAGAGACTTAGCTGGACTAGTGGTGAAATAGAGAGAAATATTGGAGGATAAACATTAGAAATCTCAGTCTTAAAGGTAATCTGAAAATATTTAATTACCAAACACTTTTACAAAGGGTGAAACTCATATATACTATTATTTAAAAAAGTTACTAAAATATTAATTACATAAAAATAATTACATAACTATTGTGGTAGTATTGCATTTATTACTATATTTTTCATGAAATGTTGCATATATTAAATGCAATATTCATTTTCACTTATATCATAAATTTCAATGGAATTGTAATGCTTTGCCATATATGATTTAATACATGCAACATATATTAAGTATACTATATCATATTTATTATATACGATATCATATTTTGGTAATTAATTTTTTCTAATTGATGTAAATAAGAAATTATCTCCATTTATTGAATTAACTTAAAAGGTTGGTCAAAATAAATAATGTTTAGAAATAAATACTGTTAGATTCTCTTAAAATAGGTTTTCGTGATAACAAAAGAGTAAAAATGACTTCTAATGAGTTTATTAAGTGTGTAGTATCAAGTTAAATAGAAATAAGAAAATGATGAAGAGTATTCAGAATCCAGAATGTTTTCCAGAATATTGCTTTAAGGATAAAGAATTTTTCTAGAAATCCAAACCTTTCACAGAACCTTTCACTGCATTTTTTACAGCAGCTCTATATCATGTGATTTTCACTGTTCATCTTCTCCAACTTGATGCAAATCATTCCAGTTCAGTACAAAAACGAATCTTGAAGACCTAGCTCCGAGTAAATGAGTTTATTTAGATAATATACTCATTTGTTCCACTTAAGTTGGTTTAATCCAAAGGGATTTAATGTTTTCATCAGAGTTTCTCTCTCATCAAAGTCTTCACCGATGCAAATCTTCATGAACAGTACCAGACCTTCTTTGAACAGCTGCTGCACATTTTTCTCCTTTAAGACAATTGAAATATCAGTATCTACAATGTTTCAAGATAAGGACAAGTCCATCACTTACCTATTTTTATGGGATTCATGTGTGAGTTCAAAAGAAAGAAAAAAAAGAACGTTATCTACTTTTGGTTTAGATAAAGAAGAAGAAGATCATCAGATTATGATGAATCCGTTTCGGTTTTCAAACTTCAAATCAAGATAAATGTCACCACAATATCTGGAAGAAACATATCTCATCTTATCTTCTACCCAATTGAAGAAACGGAATAATTCAAATTTGAAAAAGAGATAAGGAACAAAAGACTTTTTTAACCGAGATTTTTGGAAAGCTTATCCATCTTCCAAATAGCTTTTGGAACGAAAAGAAAGAATATATAATACAGAAGACAAAGAGAAAAAGAATAAGATCGAAGAAAAAAAAAGAAGGAGCTGATACTATTCACGCATAAAAAAAGAAGCTATTTTTTCTTACTCAGTATATACAGAACAAAACCCAGAAGTTTCATTTTGCCTAGAATATTCATAATTATTTCTTACGGTCCAACAAGCGAGCTGATCTCTTAGCTTTCATTCTTTAGCTCCGTGATTTAGATATTTTATCTTGTATAGAAGGAACTTGTTGTTGCCTTCTCTTTTGATAGTTAAGTTACAAGTTTAGACTCTATAGATCGGTTGTGGCTAGAGGATAGCTGTGAGAATCGAGCAGAGAGAATTGTACAAGCTTGTAATTTTTTTAGTTGGATATAGTGGAACAAAACCTGTAGGATAACGAGGTCCCCGACTCGGAGCTGGAACAGTGGATTGACGCACAAGGCGGAATCACTATAAATCGCTATCTGATTTTCTATACTCTATCTTTTCAATTTCCGTAATTTATATTCATATTTGTTTAATTGCATATTTGGTGCTCATTTTTAAAACTGAAGGGGATTAATTTTTAATGGTGAAAATTTTGTTAATAATCAATTCAATCCCCCTTCTTGATTATTTTTTGGGACCAACAAATACAATCCATTTATTAATGGTATAATTTTTATTTATCTAAATACTTTATAATTATGTTAGTATCGTATCAAAGTTAACATATCAAATTGCCAACTTTATGGTTGATTATAATCATAATCTTATGTTGGAGCTAATGTATTGTAAAGATTATTCCAAGAATCTACTCGTACAATAATAGAGTTGAGGGACGGATTCAAGGATAACAACTCAGAGAATAATGTTATCTCGTCAGAGATTATATGATTTTCAGATTATCTAGTCGCACAATAATTGATAGTCCCTTGAAATTGAAATAGCCTAACTTTCATGCTAATTAAATTTAATATATATATATATATATATTATAATATCCTAAATTTTGGCTTAGCTAGAATTAATTTGTTTTGATTGATTAAGTATAAAATATAAATAATTTATTATTTATTTTATTGAATTTGAATTTAATTTAGAAAATTGGACTCAGATAATTTCAATTAAACTAAATAAATTAAATAATAAAAAATAATTAAGTAGATAAATATAACTAAATTAATAAATGAATTTCTTGAACTTGGGATTTCAAATGTTCTTTTAAACTATATAATTGTCACAATAACGTTTTTCAATGAACCAAATCATGCAATCTTTTTCAACTATGTATCTAGACTTCTTTTACCCCAATTTTATTTCTCTAAACATCTAAATATGTGATTTAAGTGTTTTGTAAAGTTCCAAGCCTTTGAGATTTATTCTAAATCCTATTTCCTAAATCCCAAAAAATTTTGAATTCATTTGCTTGTTTCAAAATATCAGTTTTGGTCCTAAACTCACACTAAACATCAAGTTTTTACAATGTTAAATTCCAAAACTAGATTTTCATTGCTAGCTAATAATTTTTATGCTATAAATTCTAAAATCATGTTCCAATTGTTTCTAATACTTAAGAAAATTATAAAAAAGGTTTAAACACAAATCAAATACCCTTAAATATCCTTTAATCCTTACCTTTATAATGCCTTATCCTTTTATTGACTTTTGGGGGCTGCCTAAATTTTTTCTTCTTCATTTCTTTCTTTCCTTTTTCCATAGGTGCTCTCCTCTTCCTCTTCTTCTCCTCTTCATTTTCTTTGTTTCTCAAATTCCTCTCTATAATCTCAGTTTAAGAGAAGATTAAAAGAGAAATTTAAGATAGAAACAAGATGAAAGAAGTAGATCAAGCTTGAAGGAGTGTTACTAACCAAAAGTAGTGGTAGCAATGAAGTGTGGATGGTTGAGTTTCTTTAAACAAGTAAGTTTTCTTTTTCATTATTTGATGATTGTTTATCATGTATATGATGAATTAAAGTGAGGCAGAAGTTGGGTTTGTGATAAATTTGTGATGAACAAAGTTTTGAGCATGAAAGTGGAAAACATAAGTAGTTTATGCATATGTGAAATTGGGATTTGATGATGTAGTTGGGATGTGGAGTTTTTGTGTATTTGGTGTTGTTGAGTGAGTATAATGATTTGTATGTTGCTTTTATGGAGTTTTAGTTGATGTTATATGTGAAATTAGATAAAATGAAGTAAGAAAAACAGAAGATTTCGTAACCCATGTAATTTGTCAATCACTAGTGTGCAACAGCCCTTACAGGACTCTAGCTGGGTGGTTTTTGTCTTATATGGGTGCACATGGGCACTTACTAGCCTCGGATTCGCAATTTTCTACTACGATGCTGTTTTGTAATTTGATCATAACTTTTTCATCCGAACTCAAATTAAGGTGATTCAAAATGATTAAGAAAGATCAAAAAGAGATTTACAACTTTTATGTTTCAAGTTTTACAAATTCTATAAGCATCAAGGCCTAAATTTGATTGTTTCTAGCTACTACATTTTCTACAAAAGTTACAACTTGTGTTTGTTAGTTAAAGGGTGTGTTAAGTATAAATAAATTTTTTGAGCTAAAATGAATAGCTAAATGATAGTTGATATGTTATGTTAGTTAATTGATATAATTAAGATGTTAGTTAATTAATATAATTAAGCATGATTTTAATAAGTTTTTAGATTTAATAAATAATTTCATTAAATATAGAATTAGATATAAAATGAGCTTAGTTAATAATCTAAGTTCAACTTGGCTTAATGAATTTCAATGAACAAAAATGAATTAGATTAATAATTTTAATCATCTTGGCTCAGTAAATGAGCTTAATGATTAAGTCTAATCAATCTTGACTAAGTTAAGTTAAAATGGGTTAATAGTCAATAATTGGCTTACGTTAATATGTTAGGATAAATCATATATAACATGGTGAATATGTTATTTCAAATGTGTGTTTGGTTAGGAAATGAATGTTTTTATATGAATGCTTTGTTGATGCTTTTGTCATAAATGATTATAAACAAATAGAAAAGAAATACTTTGACAGACAATGGAGAACTATCCGTATCTTGGCGGGATGATTTTCGTAGCCATGGCGGGATTCCTACTTAGTACCTGATCAATTAGGATTCTAAAAGTTTAAGTTCATAGATGTATGTTTGCTTTTGTTATATATTCTCTAAAATAGCAACTAGCCAACCTCCTATTTCTGTTTAGATTTCAATATGAAGAATGGTGATGATTTGATGCTGATGATAATGTTGATGATGATTGGAATGATGGATGGGGATAATGCTTTGGTTTTCCTTGAGGGTTGTTAAGGCTTAGCTTGGATGACAAGTGGGTAACATTGACCCTATTGCCTTGTTTGTGCCTATAATGTAGTTACATCTAAAGTTAAGATAAATAAAATTGAATGTGCATGGAGATTGGGCATTCGATTATTATTTGGTGATTGTTTGACTGATAAATTACTAATATAAAAGTGATTACCCATTGTTTGTAATAATTGAGTAGTTTTGATGAATGAATGTTTATAAATCGATTGGTTACAGTAATAAAAGGACCTAATACTATTGGGCCATTTAATTAAATAAACATGCACTGCATGACATTATACTTGCATTAGCATGGTGTTGGTGTAGTAGCACCTTTGAGAGTCCATTGAATCTGATTAGAGCTACTATAGGGTTGTCAGCTTCACAGGAACTAAGTAGGCACCGAAAGACATCACTCGTATTAGAGTCGGCTTTAGGGATTAATACTTAGGGAGGTTCTGTGGTTCTAAGGGAAGTGGAGGGTATATTGGCAGTCTGAATGTTTTAGTTTATGCACAAAATGAGTCCAAGAAGAAGTTCTCATTCCTTCGCTTTGTTTAAGGAGAAGTAGAGGCTATGTTCAATAAAATGAGTTTCAAAATAAAATCCTCCCTCCTTAGTTATATCTAAGAAAAAGTTAGAGATTATTTTTCATTAAAATGTATTTCAAATTGAAATCCTCCCTCCTTAGTCATATTTAAGGGGCAGTTAGAGGTTACATTTATCATATGAAATGGTTTTGTGCTAAGAAAGTTATGACCTAAATGGTTTAAATTGAGAAAGCACCCCTTTCCTTAATTCATAGTTCTACTGGGCGTGAATGACTTGAGTTAGTCCTTCAACCCCCAAAAGAGGGTGTAAATCTCTATTGGTTTGAATTCTGATCATCCAAACTGTGCAAATCATATGTTTGAGTATGGCATTGCAAATGTTCATTAATAGAATTTGTTTGATATTTATTTGTTGTGTGATTTGGTCTTATTATTCACTGAGCTATAGAGAAGCTCACTGCCCCATAGTTTGGGTTGGTGTATCTTAGGACGGGAATGGGCTAAGAGAGTGTGAAGACCTTGGAAATTTGAAGATTAGCTTAGAATAGAATTCATATGTTTTATAATTAAGTTATTTTGTTTTGTATTAGATGTGATAAGCTTAGAATAGATTGGTTAGATTAAGAACAAACACATTTATGATCTATTTCTCTTTTACGGTATGGTGGGGGTTATTGATTCTCTGCAGTTCTGGTGGACTATGGAAATCTGTATTTCCTTAGCTGTACAACTGTTTTCATGAATTAAAACTTACATAGTATATATTAAGTAGAGTTTTGCAATTCTCTGACTTGCAAAACAGTTATATATTGGATGCATATTGATATGATTACTACAGGTTTTTCCTTCTATGCCCTTTTTAGGCAGTGGCGCATACATATATATATATATATATGTTGATTTAATTAAATTATGAAATTTTGTTAAATGTTTAGCTAATAGAATTTAATATATGAGTCTATATATAAATGTGGTCGATAAATTATGTGTGTTAAAATAAATTTAATGTGTTCTTGTGATTGGAATTCGAATTGATTGTTTTTTTTTTTTTTTTTGTGCATGTGAAGCATAAGTTTTTCAAAAAAAAAACAAAACAAAAAAAACAAACCTAACCCAAACCAAGCAAATTTTGAAGCTCAAACCAAGCCTTAACATTTAACAAAACCAAGCCTAAAGCCTTCTTCCCCTCCTAAAATCTGCCTTAAGTCAAGATCACGTTTGGATAATAATAAAGCTCTTATTTTGTCAAGCTCCCAACTTCAAAACAGACCTCAAAACCGATGCCTCTAACAACTAGATCAACCCCAACGTTTTCTTCTCTAATTTTCTCAAACAACTTACCTAGAGCTTGTATCAAGACTCAATACTCAAGTTAAAGCCATATAAGGTAATGATTTTCCTATTTATGTGGTTATTTGTTTGTTTAATTTCTCCATGAATGTGCATTTATATTACCATGATTGTTTGATGAATTGTATGTGGCATTAATGATCTAAGTAAGTCTATAGATTGGAACAAGTTCTTGAAGATGTGATGATAGAGAGGTGGATATAGTTGTAGTTATTTTGAGTATATGAGTGAATTGTTGATGTAAAAATTGTTGTTGATGATGAGATGGTTAGGATGTGTATATATAAATGTGAAGTAAGTGGATATGTTGATTTTGAAGTGGATATGATGGTTAAAGGTGAGTTAAGTTGGAATTTCGAATGTATGAAAGAAAAGGAAAAAATATATGTTTTTCAAGAACTAGGACAAAAATTATAGACGTGACATATAGTTTTGAAACATTGATTTCAACAACTTTTCGCAAATCACGGGCATGACCAAGCTCTTGGTAGCCTTTGATTTGTGAAAATTGGCTTATCATGGGTGTGATTGATTTCAAACATGTATGGTTTTGTTAAAAATTCAAGAATCACGATCGCAACTCAGCACTTACTAGCCTCGGGTCTTTCGAAAATTTCTCCAATCCAAATGTCACGGGAATGATGTACTCTTTGGTAAGCTCAGGTTGTAAAATTTTGAGGTAATTGCAAGCGTCATTCAACCTGAGATTGTGTGTGATGGCTACCCTTACCTTGATCACGAGTGTGATCAGGGCAGGATTGAGGTCACGGTCACAATCACGGTTGTGATCTATTACTGCCCTATTTTATATATAAAAATGATGATTTCAAGGATTAAAGATAGTAAAATGATGTGTGATTATATAAATGAATATGTGTTAAGTTACGTTTGGCATGAGTTTTGTTTAGAATATGAAATTTGAGCAAGTGTTAGTCTTTATTTTTTAATTAATGTTAAAGTCTTCTTGAATTGATTCTTTTATTAGATTCTCTTCGTTGAGTTATCTACTAGTTCTTTCGTCAAGAATATCTCAAGTACACAGTAGCTTGCTTGATGGTTGTTAAGTTAAGCATTCTAAATGGACATTAATCAAAGATGAGTTAAAGATTGTTTGAAATTGGTTGTGCGCGTACCATTGAATTTGGTCTATGGAACGATAACCTTATTCGAGCGGACACAGTAGTTAGGCGCTTAAGCCACCATAGTTATGATGCAATGATGCTTACATGGCTTAGCGGGTAGTTGATAGGGCTAATGGTATCGGCATAACATTTGCTTATTCTTAAGAGGAAATCATATGATTTAATTCACATTTATGGGACTGGTTGAACTAAGTGATGTTATGGATTAAATTAAGTAAATACCAAAAATGATCGTGATCCCTAGAGGAAACTACTATTCTTTTTTACTTAGATATAGGGGATATCGGTATTCAGGTTTCCTATATCAACTCCCTGAGCAAGCGCTATTACTTAGGACCCCCAAATTCCCAAGATTGAAACTGGATTTTGAATACTTCAGTGTTTCTTTGCTCCCTAAATCAAAGATAATTAAATAATTGGTCATTGCATTGCATTTAGTTCATGTGTGCTTGACAATTTGCATTTGTTTATATTACTGTGTATTGGACCTTTAGCTCATGTTGCTACCTTACAGGTGATGTTGATGATAAATTTTATGATGATATGGGTTACAGGATTTATTGGGAAGCTTTTATGGATGAATGTGACAGCTAAGGACCCATGTGTAAGCAAGGATATTTTAGCCAATTTTTCTAAAAGACAATGAAAATGAAATGTAATTTTTGTTATAAGCTTGTTGATTAAGCCTTTGTTTGTAATATAAGATGTTAAGTTTTTCTTTCAAGTTTTTATGTTAGACAAGTTTTGTAATCTTTTGAAGTATCATATGTTTGATACTAAAGTTATTCCAAGTTTTGTAAAGTTGATCTACTCATGTGTTAAGTAGTTTTATATTAAAGTTTTATGAGTGTAAAGCAGGTTTAAACAAACAATCGTTATAAACATCATCTTTATGAATAATCTTGCGTATAATACTTAAGTGTTTTATAATACTTAGATATTATTCGTGGTTGGGGATTTATCATGCTTAATAATGAAATTAGGTAGGTCGGGTCTTTACATAAATGATAAGAATATTTTAAATACAAAATTGTATCTTATGCTATGGTTGTGAGATGTGATTAGTGTAATGACTTTAAATGATAGTTGGGTTACTGAAATGGGTTTTATAACTCTAATAGAAAGTACAATGTTTCATTCTATATATGAGTGTCACTATTAATTATATATGTATCGACATAATTTATTCTAAATGGTTATGCGTTGATTTATTAGTCGACTAATTCAAGTTAGAAAAATTCAGAACATTTAAAAGACTTCATTTGGAATTATCAATAATCCAATCATCATCTTTTGGGAAAAGAAAAATGCAAGTACCATAAAGAATGCTCAAATATTGACTATTAAGCTTTTACCACAATTCGATTAAAGATCTCTTCTCACTTGATATAGAACTAGATTTAAGAAGCTGAAAATTTCTAATTTATGAGGATAATATGATATAATTAGGATAATATTATAAAGATAAATATGTGTAATGCCTTAAATTTATGGTCGTTTACAACCCGTGTAACGACCCGCTATCACCCCTATATAAAAAACAGGTAATAAATGCTCTCCAACCACATATAAGCTACAGAATTATATATAAGGTTATCCTAGAAAAAGTGTTTGAAGTATTATTTGCCTAAACCCTCAATACTCATACTAATAAATTTGAAACTATTGATTTTTGTAAAACTTATAATAAAAAAATAACATCATATTTATCATATATTATAAGGAAAATAAGTTCAAGATATACATATAGCTACGTTTAGATAATACAAACAAATGCGTCTTACAAGCCTTATACAATTTAACCTATATCATCTAATATAAACATCAAAAGATTCCATAACTAGTATATTACAAAATAGGAATTTCATCCTGGTCCATAGTCATATCTAATCCTCCAAGTCATCTAGGAAATCCTCAAAGTCGGTACCATAAACCATATTTACGTAAAATTCGTCTTGATCGTCACCTGAAATTGTTAAAATATGAGCTAAAGGCCCAATACACAAGTAACGAATACAAATGCGAAGTGATCCACACATACTTAAACTAAATGCAAATGCAACAATCATTAGATTATTAGTTAATCTTTAGTTAGCCAAACAACACTAGAGTATTCAAACTCAAAATAACAAGGATTTTTAGGGGAACCTAAGTAACGATCACGACGCTCAAAGGGTTGATATAAGTAGCTCGGATACTCATATCTCCTAGATAATTTTATCCAAAACGAAAAAGTAATCTCATTTAGGGTTTTCAGCTGTTTCTCGACTTTACTTAAAATATCACCTGATTCAAGTGTTCCCATAAACATTGAATTAAATCATATTACATCCTTTTAAGAATAAGCAAGTATTATACCGATATCAAATACCCTATTAATTACCCACTGAACCACTTATGAAAGTCATTTCAAAATAACAAGGGTGGTCTAAGCGCCTAAAACTACCATGCCCCTAATCTGAGCAAGGTACCGCTTTTTGAACCAGATTCAACCATGTAAAAGACACTTATATAAGAAATTATTAAATTTCCTTAATTTAATGTAATTTTAAAGGATGTCTATCCTAAACAAGGAATCAAGCAAGTTACTGCGTACCTGAAATAGCTCAGGAACTAATAGGGTTAGTCGAGTGAGGATCTATCACAGTATAAAGAAAATGTTGAATTTCTCACTTAGTTCAAGCACTAATCAACTAGTTTGTAATATAACCAATCAAATAAATTATTAAAAAGTCATAAAGATCATTTAAACATCATACAATATTATATAATACTCAATTGATCATATATCAAGCTTTGGAAAATATTGGAGAAAGTTTTTGAAAATGGAAACTACGGGAGACACGCCAGCCTTCAATGCTGGCGATGTTGATCCGGTGCACTCTGCATAAAACTCAACGCTTACCATCACTGGTAGTGTTCAATAATATGCCGGTCATGTTATAGTCTACACCGGTGGCTTTGAGCCGATGTAGACTACAACTCCAATCTTCCAAAATTTTATAGAGTTCTACGGGGTTGGTCCACGCCCGTAGATACCCCAAAACCGGTAGTGTTGCCGTGTACGCTGGAAGTATACACCCTTACGCCGGCGACATTGGGGACGGCGTATACTGTAGCACAGTTTTTTCGAAAAATTGCAGACCTCCCTGTTTCAAAACATAAAATTTTTACGACATTTCTTACTTCCAAACTTCCTCTAAACTCATTTCCAACTCTAATCTTCAATCTATATGTATTCTAACTTCTTTTAATACACAAAATCTTCATTTTGAACTCATCAAACATCCATGTTTACCATGTCAAACAAGATTCCTCATTCAACCCTTCACATTGCAAAATTAACTACTCGACCCTTTGTCACCCTAGCACAACCATTCCAACACTTCCTAATATATATAAAACACATACTACAAAATCCTCTAGCATCATAACACTACTCAAACTACCATCAAAGTATTAAAAAAAATCATCTTACCACCATTTAGCATATAAACCCTATTCTAATACAAGCATAACTTAAGTACACATAAAGCAAGAGGAACACACTTACCATAAGGACTTTGTGCCTTAGTTTAGGAGTCTTGTGTCAAGCCTTTGAGAGTTTAATTTGTAGAAGATGAAGGATTTAATTATATATGGCCATGGGAGAATTTTTGGAAGAGGAAAAATGAGGTTTTGAAGCCTCTTGTTGTGTGTTATGTTGGTCTAAAAATTTTGCACGAATTTAGCACTTTTAGAAGTTGATATTTATCCAATATTTGACTTTAGTGGTTGCCAAATTAAGGTCTTTAATTGGCTTGGCTTTGGCTAATTAATGAGCTTGCTTTTTGGCTAATTAAAGGTGGTCTTGGGCTTTATTTTGTAAAAAAATTTTCTACTAATAGTAGGTTTAAATACATGCATAATTTGACTTGTTCTAATCATTTTTCATACATTCTAATGCACTAAAAATTTATGAACGCAATATTTAACCATTCAAAGGTATTTAATTATTTTTAACACAACAACACATCTCATATTCCATGCATCAACATGAATCACATTTCAAAATCATATATAATTTTAATAACATATTTATCAAATATAGATTGAGAAATTCATGGCTATTTCAACTCATCATGTGTCGATATTAGTTATGGACATGCCAAGGCTCAAAACTTGCTACAATTCTAATAAATTCCAAAATTAACTTCCAAGCACTCATTTACTAATGACTTCAAGTCAACATCACCTTGCGATTACTTCACATGTAACACAAGATTAAATATAAATCCTTCTCACTACTAGTATAGATAGCTCATAGATTCTATTTAACAACTACCATCACTAATCATTCATCAGGTCATTCCCTAATATACTAACATAATACATATAGAGTTACATCAACACATAAGTATAATAAGAGTCATTGTCTCCTTAGAATTGTCCAGCCAACATTAATAGTTTGATGATAATTTTCTTCTCTAGCATTGTCCTCATAATCTACTGTGGCATTGTATCAAGATCAGTCCAAAGCTTCGGGAGTCTAAATTGTATCTAAAAAAAGAAAAAGGAAAAGAAAAGAGTGAGCTAGACCTAGTGTGGTAGCATAAACTCTCTCTCACACACACAGACCTAATAGTATATATAAAAACCAATGTATTATTATATTTGATTTAAGTTGGGTAACAACATAAGGATAACTTAGTATCTTGCTACATGTAAATAAAACAATACATATATGTGATATTGGGTGCTCCCCAACATCTATGAGTCCAAAACTGAATATTGAGTACTCCGTAATATTTCCAAAACCAAAAAACCTAACTCTACCTATACCATTTTCATACATAACTCTACTCCCAAATAATGCCACGCATGGATCATTGGGTTACCGCAATGATAGCATGGATATTCTCCACTTACAAGATTTAATAGTCGAATATGTAGTTAATTAGTTTATGTCACTACCCCAAACAAGCAAAAACAACAAGAAGGTATACATGTACCTGCAAGTCATTCCAATTTAAAAGCAGTATATATTACCTAAATTAGATATGATTAAATTGATTAGAAACTTTTTATGTATAACTTAAACGCTTATTACATTCTTATCGCTTTCGGTCCTACTCCGTTACTATCAAGGTCGTCAAGATCTTAAAGTGTACTTAATCCTAAAGGAAAAGGTTAAATAGATTTCGCACACTTTTAGGTAAGAAAATGATGATTTTCAGGGTGCTATAATAGGCATAAACTAGTACACAAATGGATATAAGGTAGGCAGAGAAATTATGTCATTAAAAGGTCCATAGAGGTACATGGGCAGAACACATGGGGGTACGTGAGGATACATGAGGAGATACACGACCTTGTGTTCTTTTCCAGGCATAATTTTTAAATCATCGAGAGAAGCATGACAAGGAAGATAGGGTTATGTATATACCATGTTCTTTCCAAGCTCCTTTTTTATTGAAAACACAAAGAGAAACACAACCTAATACATAAGTTTGTGTATTGATCATGTATTTCTAGAAAAACACTATTTTATCATTGGGAGGTACACGGCCTAATGTACAAGCTCGCTATAGGTTATGTACTTCTGGAAATCATTCTTTTTTGCCAATTTCACATTACTTTCGTTCAAAAACTTATTCTAGTCCTTTTACACATGTTTTATCACTCCTAAAACACTTTTAAACTCTCTTATACATACATTAAACATCCTTTTGCTAAACTAAACCATCAATTGCACATTCTCAACTGATCAACATTAAAGAGATTGCAAGCAAGGATAGATGCAGAACCATATGATTAGAGAGGGGGGGATTAATTTTTCTATTAGAAAATGGAATAAAACATTTTTTTCTCTTCAAATATATTATAATAATTAGTTTTTCTTTTTAAGGTGGGTTAGGTATGCTGAAAGTAGATTACGTTCAAGCCAATTATTTCAATTCCTTTATCTTTTAAATTCTCAAATCCTTGTTCTTAGAAATTCCTTGCAAGAAGTCTTTAAACTATGTTGTTTCCGCAACAAATTTTGTTAAGATAGTTTCTTTAGAATATCACATAAGGTTGTTGTAAGAGAATGGAAGAGAACCATCGTACATAGAAGGAATGGATGAGAGAAAGTTATTTTTGGCTTTACATGCTAACTAATGTATTTTAATTTTTTTTTTTTAGATGGACCAACTTTTTTCTATTTATTAATGGAAAATAATTTTTTGCCCCATTTATATTTTATTTAATTTAAGGTATTTCAATATGAGTTTGGTATGACCTATAATATGAAAAATGTACTTTTAATGATTAATGCAAATTATATACAACATAATATACAAATACGAATCAGGAACTTGTTGGATTATAAGTAATTAGAAACAAAATATAGTTGCATAGCAATGGGGAAGTTCTTAATTCCTTTTGATTCTTTGAAGCATATTCCCTTCAAACTAATTAAATAATATGAAAGCATAAATCAATTCATGGCATTTGTGATGTAAAAGCAAAAGGCAGTTAGCCACTAACTCTTGTACCTCTTTTCATTATCACATAGAAAAGGTACGGTGTTAGTTTCTCTATTATTCTCCTTTGTGATTTTTATTTCCTCATTTTAAGGAACAAAAAGGTGGCAAATGCCTCCACTAAAGACTAAAGTTCAAGTGCTATAGACAAGTCCCCATGTCTTTGTTTGTCGTTATCCTTCAATCTTAATGAAAGTACCATTGTCATAACTTTGAACGATGATTTTTCACTTCTCAATGCTTCCATGCATAATAATAGCAATTAACGACACTACATCTAGATTATGCATCTAAGAAATTGTAAATACATAAAATAACTAACTTATATATGCAATTGCTCAAGAAATTATAGTTTTTCTCCATGCAGTATAGAGGTAAGTAAGGTATAAAGTACTATCCGTACCTTAGGTATTAAATTTTATACCTGAAACCCACCTTTGTACCCACCCTATACATTGTAAAACTTGTAATGTATATTGTACTAAGGCTACAAGCAAGTCGAGTTAGGTTGATGCAATACCAAACTCGAGCTCGACTCGAACGAAAAACTCGAACTCAAACTTGATCGAATTTTGATTTTAAAGCTCGAACTTGACTCGATTTAATACTCTATAATCTCTAACTCGACTCAAATAAGCTCAATTATTCTTTTAAACATTGATTAAATGTTTAATACACAATTAAGTTAGATTAAGCTCGTGAGCTCTTTGAGCCAAGTATTTTAAAGCTCGAACTTAAACTTGGTAGCTACTCGAGTAGCTCGAACTCAAAGTCGTCTCAATTCTCGAACTCGAGCTTTTGCCGAGTCGAACTTTAGTAACTTGCGAGTTGTCTTGACTCACTTACAACCATATATGGTACCTTGTGGAACCTGTAGATTTCAATGAAATATCTATAATTTTTTCTTCTTTCTTAAATTTAAGTTTATAGTATTTGATGCTATTTCATGTAATATGCAAAACTACCGTATTTTCATATATTCACAATAAATAAGATGTGGAATGAAATTTTGATAGTGATTTGTTAATATTACAAGTTCTCCAACATATTAAATCGCATAAAATTTGAAACTTGTAACATAAACCTATTAAACCTATTGATGTGATGCCAAACAAAATTGTAGAATATATAATCAATTCCAAAATTAAAAACCTTGGAAGTTGGAACTACTTCTATATCATTCATTCTTAGAAGATAAACTATAATTTAGGAGTTCAAGTATATATATATACAATCATAGTTCTTTTAAAGTAAAAATAATAAATTTTTACAAAAGGAATGTACCTGTACAAGTCCTTCGATGTTGAAAATTTCTAGAATATAGTCTACAAATAATAATCTTGAACGAAAATGGTTGCAAGATAAAAAATAAAGTATTATGTTTTATATCTTATACAATAAGATTATGGTAAATATTGTGAATGATGCCTAAATTTTCATAAAATATCCAATTAAATATTTAAACTTAGATTGATTAGTTTAGTACTTGAAATTATTTTTTATATATATTAACCAATATCACGTAGGTATTGTTGGCGTATGCAAAAAGTTTTTTAGGTACTAGATTGATTAATTTCAAAGTTCACATACTAAAGTAATTAAATTTAAAGTTTAAGTACTTTATTGCATATTTTGCCAAAATTCAGGTATCATTTGCGACATTAACCTATTAAGATTATTTCATAATATTTAATAAAGTCAATACAAAATACCTTCGAACTTGTATCCTTTATTTATTAAAGTACAAGTTCTAATGTGGGTATAAAGTTTAAAGATCTTGTACCCTACCTTGCCCCATGAGACTAGGATATGAAAAATTTATACTTATACTCTATCCTGTGACTCTTAATATATGCTTGGACCGATAGATATCTTGTACGACTGGCTTACTTGCTCATCCTAATATAGTAGTTATCTTTAAGAAACATACAAACTTCATAACCATCTCAATATTTTTTTTCCTAATTATAATTATATTTTTTATTCTCAAAATTATTTGACCAATGCAATTTATATATTACGTAAGACACTAAGTGAAATAATCTAAATTAGTCAATAATTAAAAATTTGCATTTGAATACAATATTAGTTCTAGATATTAAGTTTGAAGTAATTTTGATTTATAAAAATAAATGTGTAGAAATAGGTTTGATATATTATATTTATTAATGTAAATTATTGAAGTATGTGAGTATGTGTAATGAAATTAATGTTATTGTTTTTATGTATATTAATGTGCGTATAGTGTAATTAATGTTTGTGTCTTTTATAAATTAATATGTGTGTGTTATGTTTAAAATTATCAAAACAACTTTTGTTATGTCTAAGAATTTGTTGACAGAATTTTACAAAAGTTAAGCCTATTTTTCAAGTCTAAATCAAACCCAAATAAACTCCAAATTAAGCCAAATTTAAACCTAAGTCTTATATGCCTTAAAAGTCAAACTTAGGATAATAATGTAAACCCCCAAATTTTTGGAATCGGTTTAGCATAAAACCTTAAACCGGAAGTCAAATGGAACCCTAAAGGTCAACAATACCCTAGTTTACCATAACCGATTAAGTCAAGTATTGTTGTTTTCTTTAGCCCTAGAAAACGAAGTTGAAATAATTAGCTAGAATAGTTCGAAATAGCTATAGGTTATATAAAAATATCAGTTTTACGAATTTCGGATGTCCTTTGAATCCAATCAGACACAGTTCTCGAAAAACGTATCTGGGAGCTCGAAACAGGAAAATTATTCTGAATATACCGTTAAACTCGTAAAAATATAAGTTTTCCAAAAATATCAGTTTCGTAATTTTTCGATAAGTAAAAATAACAGATATCGCAATTATACGCGTATTTTCTTACTACCGGCACTTTATTAGTTATATCTATCTTATATTACACTATTCTTTTCTCTCTATTTTTTCTTACACCTATTCTTACACACTCCATAACCTATAATCCTTACTTTTTATCTTTCTCATAACTTTATTTCACATCTACCTTACATATTTCATCTTTTATTTAATAAAAGTCAAAAAATAAATTCACTCCACACCCCCCCCCCCTCACCCCCCTCTCCCACCCACACCCCACCCCCCCCCCCCCCCCCCCCCCCCCTTGCAAGTACATGGCCGGTGCCCCCCATGCCTATCTCCTCAATTTTGTTTTAATTTTTATTTAATTTAATCACACAAAATTCACTCCACATTTTCCTATGAATACCCTCTCTCCTCTTTCACTTCTTTCACACATTCACTACCCACAAATTTCTTACCAAAACTCTCTCAATTTCTCCTCTCAAAACTCTCTCAAAATACCATCCCAAAACTCTCTCAAAATAACCCAAAAACAACTTCTACCTACAACAAAAACCCATAACCACATACTACTACAAAAACCTTCGTAGGGTAACTACCTTCCTTTATTTTCTTTTTCTTCATGTCATGTAACTTTACATGACCATAATGTGAGTTTCCAAAGAT
The DNA here is from genome assembly GCA_024138025.1 of Combretum micranthum. Taxonomy (NCBI): domain Eukaryota; kingdom Viridiplantae; phylum Streptophyta; class Magnoliopsida; order Myrtales; family Combretaceae; genus Combretum; species Combretum micranthum. Next base: position 206,835 of record JAMXBD010001998.1, on the reverse strand, counting down.
TACAAGTTATGGAAGCTATATTATGTTCATGTATTGTTCTTGTTCATGAAAATCTATTTACGTTTATGTTATTATTTTTGTTCATATTATTGTTAATATATATAAGTATTATTATCTATATATATATATGTACATATTCTTTAGAGCATATAAGCTCACTTGCAATTTATTTACTTCACGCAAAGCAATTTATTTATTTATTCCATTGCAATTTATTTAGTTATTCCTTGTTATTTTAAGACTAGTATCTAGTCTTAGACTTGTCCTCATCAAGTCAAAACAAGTTTTCTTTCTTTCATTTTATTTTATTTTGGGACTAGTCTACTTCTTAGTCTCGGGAGCCTTGAAAAAGCTAAGACTCCAATACTTGACTTTATTACTTATTTTGCTTGCTATTATTCTCATAATTCATGTTCATTTAAATTGTTGTCCAAAATTTCAACTTCTAGAAACAATTGACAAAAAGAGGTTTTGATATTTAGGAACAAGTATATGGTTTAAACAAAAATAAAGTCATCTCTTTTTCAAGTTACAAAAAGAACCCACTATAATTTTGGAAACTACTTTTACTATAAAAAGTTCTTAAGTCACATATTGTTCCACATTGTTTTTATAAAAGAAAACAAATTTTTATGCATGGATGATTTCTATGAAAAACATAAAAAGATAAGAATTGTTCAATATAAAGATTTTTGCAAATAAATAGACAAAGGAGTTTGTACAAGAAAAATGAATAGGGATAATAGTGTATTTTCTAAAAACTCTAAAATAGTATTAGTGTAGAAAACTTAGAAAGAAGAAAAAAATTATTTTCAAAAAGTTACTTGGATATATATACATAAGCCAACATAAAAAAAAAAATTTGTAAAATAAAAAGAAACAAAATAGTCATTTCAAGGAGTTTATAAACATGAAATTCTTGCAAACTATATTTTCCTAAAACAACTCCAAAATCGATATGGTCTTACTTAAGTAAAATAAATGGACAACAAAATACTTGAGCATGAATGAATATGAGCTAAGTAGTCATAAAAAGAGAATTTTTCAACTATATAGATAACTAAGTATTTATCAAACAAATTTTGATTTGTTGAACTAAAGTTGTTTTTACTTGGAAAATCCGTGGTGAATTTTGTCGCCACTGTTTCGGAGCCTATATGGCTTTGTTTGTTGAAAATAATTTTGGAAATGGGTAGATCTTTTCGAGTAGGTAGAAATCGGTATATTATATGCGCGATTCCAAGTTAAAATGACCATGTTATGGCCATTTTAAGTTGAAACATTTCTTTATACGAACTTTAACGTTCTGTTGACATTGTTTTGTCAAAATTCAAGAAAATCATCAAGAAATAGTTATTGTGGGTATTTTCTTTGGCTAGGTGACCCGAGGGAGGATTCCTTTACCCCGAAGATTATTACGATTAAGTGGAGTGTGTGAACGACTCATCCGCTTAGAGGAATAGTCAACATGACATCGTGAGTTTATTTCCTTTAAATGCTATACTTGTTGTGCTTGTAAATTAGTTGCACTAGAAGCTAAGAAAAGACAAATGGTTATGTTTGGAAATAATTCTTTGAAAGAATCCTAAGAATATCGAAGTCGGAATTGATTTAAATTGCTTGTTAGTAGTATAATACTTGCTTTGTATGAAATGCCTTGATCACCTTAAACTTAATAATAATAATGTTATGGTATTACAAATAAATGGATTCATGCACACCATGAAGTGAGTCACATTGCATTTTGGGTTATTATCCTTGGGTGAGAAGGATAGTAAGCTCATGTCGAAAGCAATACTTGGCAGAAGATCCGAAAGCGATTGCTTGGCAGCTTAAGGAAAATGCTTGGCGGAAGATTCGAAAGCAAGGTCATTTCAAGTAGATTCGAAATGCTTGGCGATGAGTGCTCGCAAGCTTAAAACTTTTTGACTAAAACTACTTGATTTGAGGTTATGTATCACCAAACCCCGAATGGAGGGCGTAAATTCATTCAACATATAGTTCCCGGAAAACTATATATCTTGTTTGCCCACGTGTATGTTGCATCCCATTTGTTTGCTTAATTAACTTGTTTGAAACTTTGATTACAAGAAGTTATTTATGGAAATAATTCTCACTAAGCCTATTAGCTTATACCCCAATAGATATCTTTTACAGTTTCCTTACTTATGGTTAAGACCACGAGGCCCTGCGGGCAGGTAATTTCTTTTAGATAAAAGAATTCTAAGTTGAAGTTTAGTATTAGAGACAAAGTACAAATATTCTTGTAATAGATTAGAAATCACGGGAAGTATCCCTAAATTTGTAAGGAACATTGTTATAAGTGAATGATTATTATGAATTCTCTTTTCTTAATGTGTTATTTATATTTTTAAACTTTATAATTCCATACATGGTCCTCTAAAGTTATGAAAGTACGCTTTACACTTAATATAAAAGCTTTTGGGAATGGCTAAGGTAGTCATACTTAAGCTTTAATATTGAGTGTGGCGGATTGTCACGTTTAGGGTACCCGTTGGGGTATGACAAATAATGAGTCACAAATTTGATCAAATATTGTCTCTTTTGGCAGCCCACATTTCCCATACGAATTTTCCCTCTTTTCTTTCCATTCTCTTTTTCTTCTATCTTCAACTATAAGCCCTAAACCAAAAATCAATATCAAGCATTTGGATTTAAAAATCTCTCCAAGCCAAAGCCTTTACATGTAAGTCAAAGCTAGTACAACTCTTTGTTTTATTTCCTTTATTGTAGTATAGGTGTAAAATCTATGGTAGAATGAGTTAATGTCTTTTTAATCATATGGTGTTCTACAAAATGTTTAGTTTATCAAATAATACAACTTTAAGTTTTAAATTTGCGTGATTAATTATTTTTAGAATTTTATCTCCCGCGATTAGAAACTCAGGTTAATTTTTGTTTTAGGCTCCAATAGCTTAAGAAAATCATAATTAGAATAATAGTGTGATTCAATTATTTATATGAAGTCTTTATCTTTAGGTTATCGTTTCCTACCGATAAACGTAGTTGGTTAACTACTCGATATCGCTTTTGATATATACGCTAAATTATCTATATATCTTTGGTTTTTGATACCTACTATGAAATCTTATTATTAGTGTTTAATACTATCTAGGAATCTTGAATTTAGGGGTTTAAATCCATGTATAGGCTCATTACTACTCATTGTTCTAGTTTCAAATCATTATTGAGTTCAATAGTAGTCATTTAATCTCTATATCTATAATTTTCTATCTATTCCATTTGTAAGACAAGTTTTGGGGTTTGAAAATTTGAGTTTCCTTTAATCATATCTCGAATTATTAGTTCAAGATACGAAATCTCGTTTTTGGTATCAATTAGGGTAAAAGAAGTTCTTTATTTAGGTTTTAGATCCTAATCTAGCTAAATTCAAGTCATTGATATATTCTTAGGTTTTTATTAGATTATAAGTTTATTAACTAGTTCATACATTCTATTTTAGAGTCATGTACTAATATGAAAAATTTCCAAGGTTTATATTGAGGATTAAAGATGCTCTACAGATTAAAAGAAGATTAACAAGTAAAAATTAGATACACATCTTAAGTAAAAATGTAATTGTGTGCGACTGGTATAAGGTACCCGACCTACTAAGACCGAGTTGGGAAACTTTTTTACGACCTTATGAATTTTGGAGTTAAGTCGTAGGTCATAGTTATAATTCGATAGGAAATTTGACGCGCCAAAATATAGTAAAATTTAAAAAATAAAATAATTAAATAAAAAAATCAGTTCAAACTCAAAAGAAAATCCTAAAAGATAATAATTTTTGGCACTCTATCCCTCTTAACTCATTTTTATTGTGATATGATTTTTGAAACTCAACTAATATTTTTGTGTTTATTTTAGTTAAACATTTTTGTAGTTTATAGTAAATAGGGACGGATGTAGAATTAACAAGAGAGGGGGGGGAGGGGGGGGGGGAGGCGCGGATTGCATTATCAATATAATAAAAAATTTTTAAAGCTTTGTAAATTCAAAGTGGCAAGTGGGAGAAGACATTTGTTTTTTGAGGATGTTGATGGTAAAACATTGGATTTCAATATTAAAAAATTTCTTGTTTTTATTGCTTTTTACTCTAAGTATCTTTTTTTATGAAGGGAAAAAAAAGTCTTTTGCTTTTTTACACTCATGATTTTTTGCCGACAAGTTAGGCATATTATTGATATCGTTAAGATTTGTTAGGTTAAGTTTATAATTTTTAAATTAAATACAAATAAATTTAAATTTAGAAAAGCTATTTGTTTTGTTAATAAAAAGGGAAAATTAAAAAAAATATTTAAACTTATCTAATACAAATAAGATATTTTAAAATCTAATAGTAAAATACATTTCCTTAAATATCAAAAAGAAATTTATTATATATAGATAGAAATGGGAAAAATTTTAATATGTCATAAATTTGGAATTAAAAAGAAAGGAAAGTAAAAACAGAGATAAAATAGCAATTTTTGACTGAATTTGCCTGTATGACAATAGAAAGTCTGCCATTTTTTATAATTATTCAATATGGTAAGGAAAAAAAAATAAATTAATAACTAATCATAAATAAACTTTCTATTTAATACATAAGTGAATACCGACAATAACGTCATTCCAAATCTCGAGAATAGAAAGCTAAATGCAAGCGTCACTTATCATATCATCAATGCAAGTGCCAATTGCATGTCTTTGCACGAATTACGAGATGTCTTTCATCGAAAAAGGCAAAAAAACAATATATTAAACTCATGCACCGGTAGAGTCGAGATGAACGTGGACTTTGGGCTCAGTAACCATGTGTGGGCTTGTTTGTTTTATAAATATATTTTTCAGATGGGGGTCAGGGCCTGTGAGCCCCCGTAGGTCCATCCTAATAGTAAATTATGATGTTTGGATTATGTTACGTATAAAAGTTGAATTTTTAAAAATAATATGTTAATTTATAGTCTGAAAAACAATAGAAAGATCTATTTTTTGTTTTAATTTTTATACTATACAAAAAAGTTGTAATGCTCCTTGAACTTTTTGCAAGTGTCATCTAAGGAAATAGTTTTGATGAGAGGAGAAAAGAAATATTACAAAAATTATCATCTACGTTTTACTTCTATTTTCTTCGAATTGTTTCCTTTTGACTATTTTATTAACACTTTTACCTTTTAATGCTATTTCTATTAATTAAAAACATTATTATTACTTTTTATTGTATCATATACTTAAATTTATTTAATATCATTATTTTATTTACTTAATTAATGTGAATCAATAGATTTGAACAAATTTGACTAAAGTTAGAAAGAATTTAAAAAAGTTGGCGATTCAAATAAAAAAAAGGGTAAAAATAAACACTCTAAGGAAAAAGAAAAGAAAGAGATATAATTGAGCTATTGGTCATTTTATTTAGGTAAAAATTTATATATGTACATACATGACAATGAAAATTAAAATTATATTTTGTATCTTGAGTAAAAAGTAGGTAAGCTATTTCTTTTTTCTTTTTTTAATTGACTTACCTACTTTTAGCAAGATCCTCCAAATAAAAATGTGTTTCATAGAATATTGTGTTTCCTTAGATGATAATTTTTGTAATGTTTGGATTACGTTACGTATAAAAGTTGAATCTTTAAAAGTAATATGTTAATCGATAGTCTGAAAAACAATAGAGAAATCTATTTTTTATTTTAATAGCTTGACTTAGATTTCATTATTTATTTTGATGTTTAAACTAACTTTTTGTTTTGATCATATACTTAGATTATCCTCAATGGAATCGAATAGGACAGGTAAGCCTGAGTCCCTGTAAATATAGGTAGGCTTTTGTATGATGATAAAAATCCAATTTGAAAGATTCTATAAAAAAGCAGGACGTGTTTAAATTATGGATAACTCATTCTAAACCGGCTATAATTGCATCCCTCATGTAAAGGAGTTTCTCATTTTCTTGTGAAGCTATGATTATGAATATGTTTCTTTGGGGTTGGGTGCTTGAAGAAATAGAGACATTAGCCGGACATGACTCAGCTTTATATAAATTTATACTTTTTTAATTTTATATTAGAAATACGATAAAAATCATTATTAGATTATATCTTTTTTATTATATAATTTTTTAATTTTAATTAATTTTACATATCTTACTCTTTTAACCTTAAAATTATTGTTATTTCTGTGGAATCGAGATGTAAGCCACTACGTCTGGATTTAGCAATGTCTACTTAGCTTTTCAAGTGATGTTGTACACAGATTACATCTTGAGATTTTCTTAGTAAGTCCCAAAAAAAAAAAAAATTCAATTTCATTTTGTCCATTATGCTTATCGTGTGCATTCTATATCATGGTGCTATCAGTTGCATTTAATTGTAAGTAGATTTTTTTTTTTTATCAATATTTACATAAAAATTGTAGCACACACATTCAGGAAAAAAAAAAAAAAAAAACCATATGCAGCGTGTTTCTCATGTATTTAGGGTATGTTTAGATTGTTTGAATTTTATCTAAATTGTATCTGAATCAGATGTATTTGTAATTTATCTGTATCATAATTTGCATCTTATTTGTTTGATCTATTTATGAGTAAAATTGTTAATTATTTATTGGTACCTATTTCTTTATAAAAACTATTTGAAAATACAAAAATATAATGCTAAAATAACCGTAACAGAATACAATAAAACAAATAGACCAATAAATAAAAACATAAATTTTCTAAATGTTTACTGTCCATTTACTACTTTATTTCTTGCATATGATCATACACCTAAACATGACTACCCACTCAATATATTATCTAGCATAATAAAATAAAATAAAATATATGAGTATGCTGTCATTACGGATCTTGAGAATCTTGAATAATTAGATACTCCATCGTTAAAATTTGCTGATGTAGTTGATGATGTTTCAATCATTTTGCTTAATATTTTACTTCTCACATCACCTAACATTCGCAAAACTACAATTGCACTTTTATAGCATGCTAAAAATATATTTTAAAAGTTCAAATTGTAAAAATGACCACTAATCTAACACCTTAAAAGACGATATTGCAAAATTTATCCTTATAAATGATTACTTTTTAATATACTGTAACTTATTACTTAATTTAAGGCTAGTTTTTATGGAGATGGCATTTTGGGAACTAAGGCTACTCACTAAGATCTGCTTGAATTTGATGAACTTATATATTCAATGATGCTATTTGATTAAATTAATTATTATGATCTATAGAAGTTAACATTTGTTTGAATAAGGGAATTTTTACAATTCTATCCAAGGGTTATTGTAAATAAATCTAAATCATTGATAACTTTAGGGATTAATTCTGTAATAAAAAGAGCAATAGAATATACTTCTTTTTCATTAATAGTAATAAGTAGCAATCGAATAAGGATGTATGTGTTTAAGTGAACTTAAAAACACATGTAAGTAAAGTGGCAAATGGGAAAAAAAAAAAAATTGATATATATATGTAAAATAAAAATTTCCCAAAACGATAATTATAGTAGGATATAAACATAATTTTTCTTTTTTTGGTCCAGGGATACTAACATAGCTCATGCCACTTTTTTTTTTTTTTTTTTTTTTATGTAACATCTTTTTTTAAAAAATTTGGAAATCATTGTATATATAAATATTTTGTATGTTTAAAGGTGCCATTACAAATTTCACTTAATTTTCCTTTCTTTCTTTCTTTTCTTTTTTTTTTTTCCCTGAACACTTTAGTTTATTATCTAGAATAATTTATGTGAAACACTTATGCTAGAGACATGGTTTAGGTAAAATGCTGGCCCATTAGAGGGCGGTAGTTGTATTCCATTTTGTTTCCCCGTATAACCCTTATTTATTAGAGCGTGAAGGAAGTGAGAAGAAAAATGTAAAATTTTTTAAAATAAAGTCTAATCATCCAGCGATTAGAACTTTTAAAGGTCCACCTTTACTCATATAAAACTTGGCGAAAAAATCCTATTTGTTATCTAAATTTTGATGAAATAGTTAGTTAGATACTCAAACCTTTAAAAAGAATAATATTATATTCAATTGAACTTTTTATGCTCATAAACTCTACCTCTATTGATACTGTTAGTAATATTATCCTATGTGGACTAAGCTAGAGACCTGGCAATTCATGGGTTGGGATTATGATGATTCGGAAATAGCCCAAATTGACACCGATTGTGCTGGGCCAAGTCGACCCAGTGAGTCACGGCCTGTCGACCCACGGAATTTTTTTTTTTATCTTTTAAATTTGGTGTCTTTCACATGTTATCAATGTATTATCCATCATGAGGTTCTTTTAAAATATATATTAAAGAATGAAAATATAAAATGTAAACTTAACATATATATTAATAAAAATATAATATGTAAAATTACCTTGAAAATAAGAAATCTTGTTTTTTCATTGTTTTCTAAACTTTGCATTTCATTTTATTTTTTTTCCATTGATCTCTCTTTCTCTCTCTCTCTAACACACACACACATCACACACAGTAAGAGACACACACGCATAACCTCAAATTCAATAAAACACATACACATCACCCACAATGTTTAATAGTTTCAAATTTGGTATTCTTTTTTTTAGTTCTAACCTGGTAGGTTGACAAGTCGATAGGTTAACCCACCTACAAAAGAAAAAAAACCATCTCTCTCTCTCTCTCTCTCTCTCTTCTCTTCTCTTATCTTATCTTAACCTTGTCTCTCTCTCTTTAACTCGAATCATTCAAGCTACACTATTATTATTAAACCTCTAAGGCTACCTTCTTTAACCTTACAATCTCGAAATTCCATTAACGACAATCCGAATTTGGCTTGCCTCCAACTCATATTGAACCAAGGCCTAGTCATTCCTCATGATATCTCTAAACTTTCCAAACCTAATCGGTGCCAGTCCGAATTACCATTGTAGTCGAGCCCCACTAACCACCGTGGTTGATGAGTTTTTGTTGGAAGTCCAATTTGAGTTTTAGCAATTGAGATAGGCTGATGTATATGTTGATAAAGAAGGTAGCTATGGTGATGAGGGTGTTGGCTCGGTTAACGTTAAACTAAGTGTGGGAAATGTAAGGAGTTCGGTTCAGGGTTCAAGAGTTAGACAACTTGAAGATGCTATGAACAACAACTTAATCGGAAACACCATTTATAGGCAACAAGGAAAATCATATTATGATAGCATTAAATACAACCAAATCCTAAAGATATCAAGAGCCATGCCCTTAATCGTCCGATTACACCTTGGGAACACACAAAGCCTTGGGAACAAGGTAGACTCTGCATGATTTGAACATTAAAGTTAACAGCAAGAGTCAGAGCATTATGATCCTGTACAATGACCTCGACAACCTACCTCTTTGAAGGTTCCTTCTTCTTAGTTTGGAACTGTTTCCTTTTTTTTCAATGGCTCCATAGGAAGCTCGTTGACATCCCTCATCTCCATCTGAACACCCAAAACAACAAGACGATAATAAAGAATCAGTAAAGGAGCAAAAACCTACCGAGTCGAACTTAAATGCTTGGAAACCATAGACTCGTCACCAAACTACAAAAAATTTCCCTTCGTTAGAGCTAAACTCGATAGAAGTTTGGGGGGAAGGAGAGGTATGTGGGTGAGGGCATATATGCACTCAAAAAAACCATTCCACACCTTCTGGAGCTGTAACTCCATCACCTTAAGTAATGAGGTTGCCTTTTAAATAATTCCTAACCATGAGCTCGATGCTTAGGGGTAGAGGTCGGCACGGACCCGAACCGGAACCGCCGGTTCACGGTTCCACATTTTGTGGAACCGGAACCGGAACCGCCAGAGCCGGGGGTTCACGGTTCCAAGGAACCGCCGGTTCTGGCGGTTCCGGTTCCGGTTCCATAAACCTTTTTTTTTTTTTTCTGGTGAAAAATATGAAAAAAACCAAAACCTTACCCCCTACCCCCCCAACAGCAATCCCCACGCCCAGAAACAACCTGCATGTCTTCATTTTCTTTTTCTTTTTTTTTTTTTAAAAAATAAAATATATGGCGGTTCCGGACCTGTTAGAACCGTCGGTTCCATCATGCGAACCGCTAGGACCCCTGGTTCGGGCGGGTCCTTAGACGGTTCGGAACCGTCACCGACGGGGCGGTTCCCGGGTCAGGAACCGCCGGTGACAGTTCGGGGCGGTTCCCGGTTCGGAACCGCCCCGTGATGATGTCTACTTAGGGGCCTTCCACCTCGTAATATCATAAACATGTTGATGTCCCTTTGCTAGCGTCATGAAGCCCTAACTTCACGGGCTTTTTAGAATGGATGGGAGGACACCACTTTACCTAGAAGTTAAACCCACACCAGGAACCCTCCTTAATGCCAATAACCTAAAACCTACTCTTTTAGTCTTGGCCGTTCAAGCTCATGAGCCTATGGAAGAGCATGAGCAAGCTCCTACTCTACATCATATGATACCATTACCCTGAGTTAGACTTCTTGAAGGTACAATATCTTCAAAACAATTTAAAGTGGGTCTCATATAGACACCTAAGCACCAGGCTTCAAAAGTCACCATGATATGCGAGACATTTAGAAGAAGTTAAGCAAGACTAAAAAACTCCTAAAAAGGAGAAAATGGCATCTTTGGACCAAACTTGAATGTCATGTCATACAATGCATATCTTTGCCTTCCTAGCAAGCAAACTCGATTGGACTGAGAAGGGCATATAACCTCCCATCCCTTTGGGAAGCCTTGTATCTCCCCCTCCAAACTCCATCAAGCCTCACCTTAGTAAGGCTACTCTCAACTCCATTAGGCCTCTATGCCTTCAATGTACAACGACTCCTCCAACTAGGAGTGTTCACGGATCAGTTAACCGGTCTGTGGATCTATTTTTTGAACCTAACCGCTACGATCGGTTTTTAAATATCCCGATCCTTAATCAGTTCATTATAAATGGTTAACCGCCTCAATGATTAACCGTGTTATTCGGTCTTTTTTTGGTTTTCAGTTTTTAACCATTTAACGTAATGGTTTCAACAAATCAAATTGATAATTTCAAAAGACCTTATTTTTTAGCCTTTATCACAAAGTTTTTCTTTAAATTATTATTATATATTACAAGAGCTAAAAAAAAAGAAAATCAAATTAAGAGAAAGGGGAAAACAAACCTTTGATGTATCATTATCAATAAAATCAAATCAACTCAATTGCCACATTAACTCCATCAAACATAGGACAATAGTATTTTAATCAAAATTCAAGGAATATTAACATAGGTAAATTATATATATATGTAAATCATATATGTATATATATATAATTTACATATACATATAATTATTTTTTAAAATATATATATAATATTTATAAATATTGAAACGGTTAACTGTTAACCATCGGTTTTTTATGGTTACGAACCGAAACCGAAACCGAAACCGAAACCGAAACCGAAAATCGAAAAATTTAAAAACTGTAATCCTAAATCGAAACCAATGGATCGGTTAACCATATTTTCGGATTGGTTTTACGGTTTCGGATCGGTTTTTCGGTTTCATTGGTTTTTTTGCACACCCTTACCTCCAACTACGCCTCCTCACAATCTCTAGCATACTTGTCCAGAGGAAGGTGATACACTTATTTGGCAAGTTCACTATACAAAAGGAAACGAGAATCTGTATTCCTAGAGTCCTCCATCCTCCTTAACCTCCATGTCCTGATCACGCCTCTAGGCATACCTTCTCTCAATGTCCCTCCTTCCCCACTTAAGCTTAAGTTCCCGGAGCTAATACTTGGCTCTCCCTACCTGATCAACAACCCTTTGTATCCTACCACTAGAATCATGAAAAAAAGATTAGGAATTACCTGAGCTCGACATTGTTGAAGTGTTAGAAAGATACAAAAAGAATGAACTCCAAAGGTTTGAGAAGTGAAATAAAACTATTTTCATGAAAAGTGGGATTAGAAGATGGTTGTCAAGCAAAATCTCCCTCAAGACTCAAGTATTTATAAGAGGGTAAGGGGAAGACTGGCCCTTCATAAGACAACTAACATGTTGCAATGACATCAGCATCGTCAAATGTTAGAGGTCATTATTACAATTTTCATGTCTTTTCGAATCTAGGGAACTTCTCAGACAAGCTACACCATTCCAAAAGCCAATGATCGTTACTATACTCAAAGGTGATTGAGCCCTGAAGTTGCAAGCTCGAAATGACCTAGCACAAATTTGAATAACCTCTAAGGCAAATTGTCTTATTACAAGCACTGGGGATGCAGCTCAAATGAAAAGAGCACCAAAAGTGCCAACTCAATCGGTTGGCTTTGTAGACTAAGCCCGAATCGCCTACTTTCCTTGTTTCCTCATAAAGAGAGTAGGGGGGACAAGTGTTGACAATGAAATATAAGCGATAACCCACTTAGCCCATGGCTAAAGAACCCAAGAGAGGTTCAAAAGACACCAACATAGCCAGCTTGTGAAGAACCCATGACCAATGAGACCTCGAGTCTTACCCTAAGGAGGGATTCTAAGATCGTACTCACCTTGACCTCAAGGAAGCCCACGAGTTCTGCCTTAAAACTTGATCCCATAAGATTCTTCACTTTATCTTTGTCCTAGCACCTCTCATTAGGAAGGAGAGACGATTTTTTATCTATCTAATCAATACTTGTGGAGAGTTTTCCTTAAGAGACCCACAAACTGACTTAAGCATTGGAGACCTCACCCAACTATATAAATAGCCCTTTCCTCCTTTAGAAGGAGAGACAACTTTTTATATATCTAATCAATACTTTTTGGAGAGTTTTCCTTAAAAAGACCCACGGCCTGACATAAGCATCAGAATGGTCGTGCTGAACAACCCCCACCCCCTAGCATACAACTAGCTGGTTCTTTGTGTTTTGTAGGGGTAATCTCAACCGGCGGAACCAGCTCATGCAACATTTAGCACAACAGTACAAGCCTTCTTCATAGAAACTTGACACATCCTTGGGTTTATATCATGTTAGTAAGCTTGACACATCCTTGGGTTTATCATGTTAGTAAGCAGCTGATAATAGGAGTACACTTCCTATTACGAGCACACTTCCTATTAGGAGCTTTGAAAATTTGCATCATAGTATCTCCCCTTTTCCCTTTCTTCCACAAATCATAGAAACTTGACACATTCCTTGGTTAATCGAGTTTCTAGTATGCAGCTGATCCACAGATACAAATATCGCCATATTTTTTTTTGGAAAGAATCAAATCTATCAGCGAGTTTCTAGAGACTTGACACATCCTTGGTTTATCGAGTTTCTAGTAAGCAGCAGCTGATCCACAGATACAAATATCACCATATTTTTTTGGAAAGAATCCAATCTTTCAGCCAGCTTCTAGAGAAACTATTGACTTTGCAACTTCAGTAACAGGCGCAACTTAGAGTAATGAGGAAATCATCAATGTTGTTAAACAGGATGCATTTTCTCTTTCTAATTTCATGGATAAGAACAAAAATGGATTTTAAAGAATTATACAAACAAAATTTTCCACGTCATGTCTCTCCAGCTTCTTTTATAATGGGAATTGGGAATAAAAAATTAAGGGCAGCAACCGACTCACAACAAATAGTTGTACTGAATCAGTCTCTGCAGCATACAATATGGACATTTATAAACAGTATACTTGTATCAAACACTGTCCAAAAATAAAGAGAAAGAATTATACTATACATTATATTCCTAAGAAAATAGCTATGCTTGCCAATACATGCAATAGTATTGGTACGGAAAAAGTGAGTAGATCAGCGGATCCGATTGAAATGAGAAAAAAGGCTCTGGAGCAGCTTTGGGGCGGGCTTTGCGACTTCAGGAACTCCAAAAACATTCCAAAACCTTAGTGTTTCATCACCAGCTGCAGATGCTACAGTGCAACCATCTGGACTCTGAAAATCAAAGCAAAGATGGTTAGTAAAGTCCTGGAATAAAAGAACAACGTAAGTGAAAAATTAATCATAATGCTATGAAAAGGACAGGATATTCATCTTACTTGCGCCATGAAAAGGACTCTTGATGTGTGTCCTGTCAGCTCAGCAATCTTCACCATGGAAGGGTACTTCCAAAGAGTGAGCTGATTCTGAGTGAACCCATGAGAGCTAAGTAATTCACGTTCATTCTTACTCCACAGCAATGCACATACTTGAGAACCCGTATCGACAGAGTTTAAGCAAGCACCCGTGTGAGTATTCCAGAACTTGATGCACCTATCGCCACCTCCTCCACCCGAAGCAAGCAAATTGCTCTGGAACGGACACCAAGCAATAGCTTTCACCGCTGCAGAGTGCCCCTCAAGCCTATGAAGCCACTGAGTAGGTGAACTGGAAGATGCCATCGACCGGTCCCATATGTGGAGCAGATTATCATTCCCTCCACTAGCTAATTGTTGTCCTGATGCAGACCATTTCAATCCACACACTTCTTGAGTGTGCCCTCTGTAGGTTTCAACAATGTGTGCTCTAACTCTGACATCATTATTGATTATCTGTCCATCCATTCCTCCTGTGGTGAGAATATGATTGTTCCAAGCCATTGAACCAACACGAGATCGGTGTCCACCTCTCAATGTCCTTAGCAGCCTATTGGCAGTAGAGTCCCAAAGGTGCACTTCAGAATTGTTAAGGCCAATTGCAATGTGCCGTCCGTCTGGAGCCCAGTTAACACTTGTAACAGGGCCAATTTCTTCATCAACGGTGACAAGTTCAGAGGTGGAGCCGTCAGAAGCATCCCAAAGATAAACTGTATTGCCGAGCGCAATGGAGAGCACATTGCTGCTTCCCCAATCCAACAGATTCAAATAGAAGTCATCGACTAGATCCGGTGCGTCCAGTGTTCTCTCAGAAGTCTGTTTCCAATTATAACATTTGGACAAAAAAGGATGAATACACAAGCAAACTATGAATTCACAATGCTACCCAAAACATTTGGGACCAGCCCTTTTTCCTACCAACAGTAGAAAATAACAAACTTGTCTCAATCATAACTCTAAACGCTGATTCATAATAATAATCTGGCTTCAAAACTCCATAATCTAAACGTTAACTTATAGGAACCTGTCAAAGCTATAAATGGGAGCCATAACAGTATCATTTAACACAACATATACTATAACTTTTCTCATCAATCTGGCAGGCAAATAGTCTTCAACCTATTCAACTACCAAAAATAATGCAAAACCAATTTTTTTGTCCACCAACCTGAGGAATATAACGGTGGGGCTTTGTAGATTTGGCGATCTGAGTTGATGTGTTGTCCTTTGGAAACAACTCCACGGGGGTAGGTGGCTTGTTCTTGAACGCCAAAATCCGAGTCCGGTTCATGTTCAAAGCCTCTGCCAGTTGCTTCCTATATGCTTCTCTTGATGGAGAATCCACTGCTGGGTTTTCCTTATCTTTCCTTCCTTCTGTCAGCATGTAGTGTGCGTAATCCATGTCCATTGCAGATCGATTCGGTATAAATCTATCCAACTGAAAAAATTAAATTACATCGAGTTAGAATGAATCAAATAAGCAAAAAAAAAAAGTAATCCATGGCATCTATAACACCAAAATCTTGATTATGTGCGTGATTACATACGTTCTCGCGAGAATTCTTCCGAAAAAGAAGCTGTTCTTGAAGAGGGAAACGAGATTGAGATTTGTTCCTTGAGGAAGAGTTGGCTGATCCTGCATCCATCACAATTCACAAACAAACAACACCAAGAGAAAACACAGAAACCCAAAAACAGGAAACGTATACGATATGTATGAAAACGATAAATCCCAAAAGGGGGATTAATGAAAATACACACACACACACACACACAAAAGATACAACAGAAACAAAAACACAAAATTCCTGCAATACGATAAGTGTTAGTTTTCTTGACAATATAAAGATGCAAAAACAAACAAACAGTTTCTTGAGCGATTGAGAAAGATTTAATTGCTTCTTCAGAGAGAGAGAGAGGGAGGGAGGGAGGGAGGGAGGGCGAGAGAGAGAGAGAGAGAGAGAGAGGGAGTGAGTGAGTGAGTGAGATGAATCTGGTGTTTATATTAATGAGATTTTAGTTTAATATGGCAATGAATGACCTGATCCAAAAAAAAGATAACATGGGTTTTGGGGATAACGGCTATATTTCTTTCATCTTGAACTAGCCGTTAAGAATGCCTTTCAACAAAAACAATGTGGGACCAGTTGGGTTTTTTTTATCTTTTTTTTTTTTTTTAAGAAAAAAAGGGTGCAATTATTCAACTGCCCAAAATACCGAAATAAATGACTCGAAATCAGTAAAAAGATGTAAATTTTAAAATTATTTAAAGTACATATATTTTTTTAAAGCACATATATGTAAATTTTGAAATCGATTAATTAAAATCTAAGATCATTCACAAACCTTAATTTAAAGCACATATATTTTTTTTAAAAATTATATTTTATACAATATATGTACATGAATTATTAAATATAATATGATAATTATCATCGCAATGCAAATGTGCGATACAAAAAAATTGCTATATCAAACCTTGTTTATGCAATATAGCAATTATATTTATATAATTATTTTTATATGATTTGCATTTGTGAAAATTTTCTTTTGAAAAAACAATTAACGTGTAATAATTTTTCTTTTTTTAATTACTCAAAATGTTAATACCTCAAATAAAGTTACTACTAAACATTGGATCTTGTGATATAATTTATCCTATATTTATCTATATAAAATGTAATGGAAGACCAGGAAAATCGAAAGAAAAGTAGGAAGAGCCAAACTTACACTTGCAACAGACTCTGGAGCTAGATTTTAGACAATACGAGAAAATCACCAGCGAATTCCCGAGATTTGTTACAAAAATTGCATCTCATATTGATTGCAAGAAAGTTCCGTTTGTGTGATGTTTTAGAGAAAATTGTCGTGTGCCCTTTAAGGTTGAAATTCTTCTGAGTCTTTACTGGAAGGACTTTAGAACGCAATACTTAGTTGAAAAAGAAAATTGTTATTGACCAAAAGTTATTTGTAATGAAAACTTGTAAGTAATGATAATTCAAATTTATCGACACTCAAAAGGAATTATATAATGGTATTAAAAATAAAAATATACGAAGGATAAACATTTTTGAAAATATATATTATAATAGATAACTAACTAGCTAAGTGACTTACCCGTGTTCATGTCTTTTAGTTTAATTCAAAACATTATTGAATGGAACCACATTTAATAGTTCACAGATATAAATCGAATTATCAAATATGATTCGATTTATCTAGTCCTAACTAGTTTAAAATGAAAAAATAAAAAATAAAAAACACACGCACATGATTGCTTTATTCGTATTTCTATGCAGAAAATACATATATGATGACTCTAAATTTCTACTTTGATAATATGAGACAGGATTTTAGGATTAAAAAAAAGAAAAAGAAAAAATTGAAAAGAGGCTATGATTGCATATATGCATGTATAAAAAAATAAAAGAATTATGGAAAATAATACTTTTCAAACAAGCTTGACTGTTAAATTTATTTTTATAATTTCTCTATTATATTATCCATGTCAAATAAAAAGTAAATTTAGAGGATAAAAAGGATGATAGGCATATGAAACATTAGTGTCCATCTATGTATGAATTAGAAGAGGCAGAACGGGGCTGTGAGAAATTGAGGTAAATATAAGAAATGAGAGCTCATTGAAGATCCGAACAATTTGAGTGGAAGTCTACTCTAATGTGAAGTTTGGCAGGTAAATAAACTAGATATGAAAAAGGAGAACTATTTTCTTTTACTGTTTTTAAAATGCTCCGTATTGGACATGGAGTTTTATACTATCCATTACTGGTATACCTAAAAACAATATAAGATGTCATATTTTTACAATCATATATTTGTATTGTCATATAATTATTTAATTAATTTTATATATTACTCATTAAGTACAAATTAAAGTGATAATTTATACACATAATTGAATAAATTACATATGATAGCGATATTTGGGGTTTTTTTTAAATTGTTTGTTTTTATCCTGAAATTTTCATTTTTGTACCGTGAAATATATAGAGTACAATTATTATTTTTTTTTTTTTGTAAATTTGTCATTTATGTACCTTAAGCTTTCTTTTTTAGTAGTACTTAGACCTAATCCCGCAAATTTTGGAAACAATTTGTCAATGTCTTAGGGTAAGGGTAGGTTTCTTTCTTATCTTCCACCAAAAGGTTCGTCGGCGGTGCCTTTTTGGTGGCAGTAAAAAATCAAAACATCTCATATTTCTCTTTGTTTTAATTTTTTTTCTTTTGTTATTTTATTTCCTTAGGAAAGAAGCGACTCAGTTCCATTTGATCCTAAATTGAACAACTAACTACTTAATAGAACTTTTACAAATGTGCTAAATAGCGCAAATCCTTGATCTTGACATGGATTCTTAGTACATGTATTGAGATTGTTTTGTAACTCTGAAATGGTTTTTATTTTTATTTCCTTTTTTTATTTTTTTGATATAACGGAATTGTGGGATTTAGAATGACTGTAACTTTTCCTCGGAATTGAAGCAGATTTTTTTTTTTTTTGCCTATCATTATCTCTTTTCCCCCACTTTTCAAATGATTTCTTTCTTTTTTTTTTTTCATAATAACATATAGAGTATACAAAGTGAAGTGTGGCTATTGCTATCGAGATATGGCTGGTGTGATATGGCTGGTGTTATAGGTATTGATTTGTTGGTACAGTTGAGTGCAGGAGTACTATGTGGACTAGTAAACACAGAATCTTGATTAGTGGTGCGTTAGGGTAGTATGGTGCATCCATTCTAATGTTTAAGTTAGCTATGGTTTTTAGAAGGTGCTAATAGAAAATATTCAAAATAGCACAGTAAATCTATTTTTTATACCTCTCGCATGAAAGCCTTTTATATAAGATGGTCATAACAGAATTTATAGACCATAGGATATCCTTGATCCACAAGGTAGATTCCTCAAATCCATTAGTTAACCAAATTTGCGAAAAGCGAAGGTGTCAGGTATGGAGGCTAGCTAGATTGGTACGACATTCCCAAAGGAGTAAAGATGCCGAGCAAGTTGTCGTGTGCCCCTTGAGGAGTCATAGTCAAGGCCAGTTAGGACCTCAATCATAGCAAGAACCAAGGTCTACATAGAGTTTGTGGGTGAGGTTAAGGTGCTTCTTAAACCCAAGACCTTTAAGGCTAGACCTTTTGGAAGGTTCTTAGTGGGCTTGGGGGTTCACTGGTCTAGAGTTATGGCCTAATAAGCTAAAGCTGAAAGTCTCCTATCAACAGTTGGAGAAGAAGAAGCAAATGGCTAATAACCTTTTTTCTTTTTTCTTGAATCTTGTATTAAGTAATATAAAAAGAAATTATGCATATCTATGTTTTTTAATGTAATTTTCAAATTATCAAGTACTAGCTTCATTAACACATGGCACTATACAATTCTATATGGAAAAAATATAAATATATATATATATATGTTAGTCCCAATTAAGTAGCCAAGAAGGAGAGTTGAATTGGTTACTACTTTAAAATCAAAATCTTTTTGCAGAAAATAAAATCTTTTGATTACTTAGATTAAATAGGTGTGAACTTAATGTATGCAATTCAAACACTTAAAATAATAAGTAAAGTGTGCCCAAATTAAAAAGAAGAGAGGGAAGAAAAGCTAACGATATATAGTGGTTCGGCCTTATGCCTACATCTACTCTTCCAGCTTCAAGCTAGGAACTCCATAATTCACATGAGTATGTTCCACTAATCCAATAAAAGTTCGATTATAAATAGTTGTCAATCACTTAGTCTCAATTCAGTATACTCAACCTCTTTACTTTGAACTTAAGCTGTCACTGATTATAGAGTTTATTTGTAATACAATTGAAAAGGATGACACACTATGATTCCTTCTCTAAATAAAGCAATGGGCAAGGTTCAAAGAGAATTACAGCAAATTAAGTGCACAATATTATATTGTAGTTTGCAAGAATATTTTTTAAAGAAGCGTGTCTTTTCTTATTTGAATTCTTTGGATATAAACTTCATGTCTCCAGTGGTCATAAGTTCTTTGTTATTCGATATAAAGATAACCTTCTTCTCTAATATTTTGAATGATATTTTGATCTTCTTATCCTAAAGTTGATTTCAAACTTGAAATGATACATTCCTAATCTTTAGCATTGACTCTAACCTTATGTTATCTTGAAAAACTTGAATAGACTTAGATAATTCTTGTGTCAAACAAAAACTTAATATCCCTCAAAAATAGGAAAGTTGTAGCCATGTTTATCTTCCTCTTCTTAAAAACTTGATAAGAATATCTTCTATCTTCATATGCTCACGAGCATATCATAATTAACAAGTAATTAGTTAGAGTCTTCATGAATTAATCTTGAATTAAAATGTATTCATCTCTTAGAGTTGGACCTTGAAAATCTATTAGAACTTGATTTAGATCATGCTATGGACAATTCGTGATGAAATCATGATCTTTTGTCTGATGTACTTCAACTCTCTAGAGTTCCCTTTGGATAAGATTTCCAGTATACTCTCTAGACTTCTCTCTGGGTATCTTTTTTACTTTAATGTACTTATCTTTATACATTATGAATAATGCCCTAGGTAATCTGATACTATTCATTTTCATTCTTTTCATTAACTAAAATCTATTCACTTGATAAACTTATTAGTAATTCCTTTATATTTTGGTTATCATCAAAATTTCTTTATAGGGAACTTAACAATATATGTGTGTGTATGTGCGCGCACGCACGCATGCCATGCTATTATTGGTCTATATATATCATGAATACAATCTCTACCAAAATTAAGTTGCTTATCAACATGATAGGGGTCAATCACTCTAAGAGATTAGAGCTAAATTATGTTTAATTATGCCTTGAATATCTTAACATTGAGGGATTTGGTACTTAATGCTTAAATATGTCCATTTTAGATAACTAAGGGTAAGTTCTTAACAATTAGATGAAGATAAATCGATTGGAGGAATAACGGCAAATCAAGACCTTCATCACACCCATGATGAGGAAGGTTATCTATTCGAGTGCATGATTGAATAGCATAATGGGCAAGATCTATGAGAAATTAAGATACAGTGGAGATTACGAGCCTTGATACAACTGTGACATAGATGATGATCCCCACTGATCATAATTATAAGCTTCTAAGGGAGAGGAAGAAAGCAAGGTGGAGATCACGGCCTTCGTTACAGTCGTGACCAATAAGGGAGCAAATTGTAGCCTTATGATGCAGGCTCTATCACGAGTGTTATCATGTTTGGATTTTTTTACCTGAGGAGATCATGGCCATCACAACTATGATCTACCTTGGATATGTAGATCGCTAAGAGATAACAGCTCATGATGTAGCCATGATGACAGTTGTTTAATCATATGTTTTCATGTTAGTTCATATTCAAAACACATCTTAGAAGGAGACGAAGGCCAATTGATGTATAGTTTCGCCATTCAGACATACTCGATGATGCACAACACATAAACACTAACCTCAAACATTGCAAAGTAAAAAAAAAAAATCACTTTTGTAATCCGAACGAGTGTATCTATTATGAGAGAGTGTTGTACCAATTCATTGTTTGAGTGTCAAACATTATACCTATTCTTGTAGACTTTCCTTAGAGATTCTAGAGAGAGAACAAAGAGGATTAGTGCCGTGTAATTATTGTGTATCGGACATTCATAATTGTTAATGAAAAGGGTTGTTCTCATGTTCTCTTACCGTTATTCTTATTTAATATTTGTAATATGTGTATCTTGCATGATGTGTCAGTAGCAATATTAGGACTTGCAACACCATGATTAACATGTACCATCATTAATTCATTGATTACGTTGTTAATTTCCTTAGTCCCCATGGTGTGTTTCAATTAATAACTAGTTCTAGGTGGTGCATGACTTAAGATTAGGTAAGATTCCTTTGGGATTTGATTGAGAAATCAACCTGTCAGATAGATCCAAACTATTGGAAGAAGTTAGTCATGATCCTAGAGATAGGGTTGTGAAACTTTCTACATGAACATTTGAATAAAATTGGATTCATAATGTCAATGTGATTTTAGTCAGCTATTAACTAGGAAGAAATTATAATAGAAAAGACTAGAATTAGGAGCTGATGATCTTGAGAAAGATCTTGACTTTATTAACTGAATCCATCAGTTAGGGAAATTGACAATAAATCTTAGGAATAGAATAATTAAAGTGCATGTTAGTTAATTGGTGAAGCAGGCCTAATTTGTGTATTGTATTAGTATTAAACTCAATTAGTGCAGTAGTGAATCTGGCTGTAGGAATCAAGTAGTGTAATTTAATTAATTATAATTTATCTACTTTACATTGTGTTAGCTAGATAATAGGAAAATAGTGAGTAATAGTATTTGCCAAGATCCCCAAGGAATATGACCCTATAATTCATTCATGTACTACGTACGATAGGTACACTTGCCTATCACTGACCAAGTTATAGGAATAAGATCATAGGACTTATTTTATAAAAACTAGTTTAGAATACGCACAACTAAGTTTTTGGCATTGTTGTCAAGGAATCGGCAATATTAGGAAACCTTGATTTCTATTAATCTAGTCATTTTTATTTTTTATACTATATACTTTAGCTATTGCTAAACTTGACTTCCTTGATTTGTTGCAATTTATAAGTCAAAGTCACTCATTTGGTTTGGTCAACTTCAATCCAAAGCTCGAAAGAATAGTTCGCCAAAACTTGAAGAAGATCAAAGAGATTTTGCAGAAGTCAACAACTCGTGTGAGGGAAGATAAGCCAGAGCCATCAAGGATGAATAATAAGAATGAAAATTTGAATCCACCTAGGGTAGATGAGTTCAATGATCCAGGATTGTATATGAGAAAGTTCCACCTTTAAATGAGAATCATTCAGTTAAAGGAAACGGGAACAACATGTTTCTTATGCAAGAAGCTAGAACCAATCACCTTGTGGCTTCTCGAGCAATGATGGACTTTTGCAATCTTAACTTGAATGTTGAAGCACAAGCATAGCCCGCCCCAGAGTAGCAACTAATAATTTTGAAATCAAACCAACTGTCATCAAAATGGTCCAACAATACATTCAATTTGATGGGTTCCACCAAAGGCTCATCTACATCAATTCTTGAAGATATGAGACACTTTTAAAAAAAATGGGGACTCTGATGATGCAATCCGCTTGCATGTGTTCTCATTCTCTTTGAGGAACAACATGAAGAAGTGGTTAAAAGGATTACCCAGACATTTCATCACCACTTGGAAGCAGATGACGGAGCCGTTCATGCAAAAGTACTTCCCACCATTGATAGGAATGGATTATTAATCGCAATCAATCAAATTATTTTTTACCTTAAATAAGTTCTATAATTAATCCTAGGTAAGCATACCTATCGATTATAGCATAGATTAGTATAGGAGTCGTTCCACTATGACCTATAACTACTAGTACCCACCCTAAGTCTACTATTCAATTGGTTTAAATCGAATGATAGAAAGAAGAATTGATAACTACTTAATTAATTAAACTCAAAACAAGGAAATTCATGCTTTCAAATATATATATATATATATATATATATCAATCATAAAACATACCCTCGATCTTGATTCACTGCCAACCTTATTTCCAATTCCTTATAAGATATTCATTAATGGATTGTTAAGTTCTTGAACTGCAAGAATCCCCAATTTCATCATTCTCTCTTTTAAGATAATTGAATTAAAATCCTATATGTCTAATGGAAATGTCTTTCGTCATTAGACGCACACAAAATTATATTAGAGTTTATGATTCCTTAAAAAGAATAAATCTTTATGCATAAAATTTATGCGATCTATGTCTGGAATCATATTCAAATTTCTTTACTCATGCTAGATCTATCTTATCAATTGAGCTGTTGATTAAATCAACAGGAATCATACAATGATCTAATATTGTACACATATTAAATCAAGAACAAATGTAAACACATGACTAGATTGAAGAAACATAAACTTTGATGAGGATAAATTTGTGATTAATAAAATGTGTTCTACACACCTGGAAAAATGCAATTATTTATTTATTTTTTGTTTTTCCTTTAATAGTTTGGCTTCTTAGGAAAGTTTGTTTTTATTTATTTTTATTAGGAATATATTAAATAGATTTGACTAAGATTTGGTCAAATAGATTTAATTAAGATTTGATAATTAATTTCTATTTTTGCCTTTATTTAGGTTTTTAGTATATAAAGGGCCTTTATTTTGTAAAAGAATCAGTTGTTGGATATTTAACATTGTTATTGGAGATTTCTCTTTGTTTTACTCTTATCAATCCTTTATGTGATTGTGGCGAGTTACGATTCTTATCAATTCTTAACTGAATTGTGGTGAACACACTATTATTATCAATCCTTATGATTGTCGGGAACAAACCATAAACCCTATCCGTACGTCATATCAAATTAGAGCTAACGTAGCTCGAGTTGATTTGGTGCGTATTATCCTTATCAATGTCGTTCATATTCATTTTATTTCCTTGACATCAAATTACAAAAATCCATAAAAACACCATTTTTATTTTGTTTAAACATTTGAAATTGAGACCCGCTGTGTGCCCAATTGAGATCACTATGTCTAAGTTTTTAGGCATATCATCTTTTGGTATCAAAGCTTCAGATTGCGACAATGGGACGAGCAGAAGTGAAAAGTTTCAATCTTTTTTATCGGTAAGTACAAAAGTTCTAATCTTTAATGTTGATTCGAGTTATTCCCAAGAAATTGGTGTTTGTTGTTGGATTGTGCTGAAATTTAAAAAAAAAATTAGTGTTCCTGTGAATACTGTTGGTAGAAGAGGGACCATAGGGGATCAATTAAAAGAATTAATTAATACGATGGCTACCATATCTGTTATAATGGAACAAATAATAGTGGATCAATAACTTGCAATTAATCCACAGATACCACCCTCGATTACAAATTTTGATGTTCAAGGTATAAGAAGTGTTAATTCTGAGAAGATTGTTGATGATGACTGGAATTTAAAATGTAATAGGTGTTTGGGTAGAGGACATATGGAATTCTAATGTCTAAATGAGTATGCTGTGAAACTTGTTAATGGAGTTCCTATGATTGTTGAAGAATGTGAAATTAAAGAGAAAATGGAGCAGCCGAATAGTTTGGTTGATGATGAAAGTGGATATGCTCTTGAAGAAATTCCAAGAGTTGATCTTCTAAAGATAGATGTTACAGGAGATAAGCACGGTTGCTTACAAGTTGAGACATCTGTATGTGTACCTGAAGTAATCCCACTTCTAATTGTGATAGGAACTCATGAGAATTCTAGGTATTTTTGTAATGGTTTTCCTATATTCCATCCATTATATTCTGATATATTTATGGGATTACCAAGAGTTAAGAATTATTGTAATTCTATTGTTCTTATGAGGTCATATGAAGTGTTTATGGATATTCATTGGAACCCATTTGATGGATACATATATTGGAGGAGTGTTCTACTATTTTGCAGTGGTCTTGTAGAACAAATGGAGGTGTATGAAAGGTGTACACATGAGTCCAATACTCTTATGGAATGTCTTGATTCAGTAAAGTGAGAAAATAAACCATATCATCTTCATTCTTATTACTTGTTAATGATGGATTCTTATCATGTTGATATAGAAACTCATAATTTTGTTGATGGTTTGAAATGTGGGCTACCTTTCTTGGGAATCTTAGTAAGAAAACATGGCTTTATTGTGTTTTATAATGGAATATTCGAGGCTGAAGATAAGGAGTTTGATGTTGGTTGGGGTGAATATGCAATGATTAACATGGTTTGCCATAGTGCATATGAAAGGCATGAAATTTGGCACTATTTCTTAAAACACAATTTTAGAGGAAACATTAAAGTTCCTGGAGTTGATGCTGCACTGATGTGGGAGCTTGTATTCAGGAGAAGAGTTGCAGATCATACACGGGAGTTGAGTTTCATTGGGAGATCTTGCTTAACTGTGTTTGAGTTTTATAGATTTTTATTTGATCCAGGTGGATATATTTGCATCAAGATTTGAGGACAAATCTTCAATAATGGCGGGAGGATGATGAGGATCAATTTGCGATTAATCAAATGTGTTCTACACATGTAGAAAAAAGCAATTTTTATTTATTTTTTGTATTTCCTTTAATAGTTTGGCTTCTTAGGAAAGTCTGTATTTATTTATTTTTATTAGGAATCTATTCAATAGATTTGACTAGGATTTGGTAATTGATTTCTATTTTTGCCTTTATTTAGGTTTTTAGTATAAAAAGGGCTTTTTATTTTGTAAAAGAATCAGTTTTTTGATATTTGACATTGTTATTGGAGATTTCTCTCTGTTTTACTTTTCTCAATCCCTTATGTGATTGTGTTCTTATCAATTCTTAACTGAATTGTAGCGAACAAACCGTGAACCCTATTCATGCGTCACATCGAATTAGGGCTACCATAGCTCGGGTTGATTTGGTGTGTAATATCCTTATCAACGGTGTTCATATCCATTTTAGTTCCTTGATATTCAATTACAAAAATCCATAAAAAACACCATTTTTATTTTGTTTGAACATTTGAAATTTAGATCCGTTGTGTGCCTAATTGAGATCACTATGTCTAAGTTTTTAGGCATATCATTAGGGTTGGGATTCCTCAAGACCTAGGGTATAATGATCTATTTTTACATATAGATATGATTACAATAACAAAACAAGGGAAAAATAGATAGAAAACATGATTACAACCCTTAGAAATTATGTCTTGTGATCTTGCATAAGCTCTAGCATATCTCCACTAAAAAACAGCTATGTTTCTCTCTAAGGTTCGTAAAACAAATCAAATGTATCTAAATGACGAGCTATTTATAGGAAAGAGGTCAATTAACTCCTACATGACTATTCTATATAGCCGTATTTAAGGCTGTGTAGGATAAAAACTAATGAAATTGCTTGAATATAAGGCTGCATGACCACACGCACGGCCTGCACGAACAAACCATCTACTTTCAAAATCACTTATGTTCACTTTTCAACCTCTACCTAAGCATGCTGCACGGCTTGTGTAACTTCTTTATGTACTTTAAAAATGCTCATTAGTCACTTTTCATCCTCTACACTAGTGAACACAGCTTATGTAGAAACAGCTATGCATGTTGTAAATCATCCATTTGCCTATTTCTTCATAAAAATCTTGCTTAACTCATCCAAAAATCTTTATTAAGCTCATATCTTCCTTTATTCCTAAAATTCACATAAGATAAATATAATATAATATCATATCAAAAAAATGTGAATAATAAGATTCTTTAGACACTTATCAACTATCAAGAATTGCAAAGCTAAGGGCTGATATCTCTCATGGGACTAATAGAAGGAGTTATTGAGAAAATGCCTATACCATAGACTACCAGAATGAACACAAGTTCAGACTTTCTACAATAGTCTGAACTATCAAACAAGGCAACTTATAGACACAGCTATAGGAGGTATTCTAAATCACAAGTCGCCAAAGCAATGCTTATAGCTATTTGATGACATGGCCAACAATCACTATCAATAGTCATCTTCACAACTAAGGGAGAAGAAATCAACAGGAATATGTAAGATAAATGGATCAATATCTTTGGCAACTAAGGTTATGGCACTATCCAAGAAGCTAGATAGCTTGATCATATCATAAGGAAAGAAGTTAAGTAATACAGAAGTTGCCAGTACAAGGAGCCAAGAATTTGATCAGTTGGACCAAGTAGACTATATAGGAAATCCTAATCGACCTTGTAATGATCCATACAGTAATACATAGAACCTAGGTTAGAGGAACCATCCCAACTTTAGATAGAGTAACCCAATTAGTCAGACTTCAAGTGTTCAGTCCCTTGGATCCAAAGACTAGCACCGCCCCCTTTGACTAAACTAGTGTCATCGAAAGAAATCCTCACTTAGTTTATCAAGGCTTCAGACATATGCTAGCAGACAATTGAAGCAACTTTAAGGAATTATAGGGCATCCATCCACAACCTAGAAAACAAAGTGGGTCAGATCGTCAAAATGCTTTTTGAGAGAGCATTAGGATCATTACCGAGTAACACTGAACCCAATCCTAAGGAGCAAGTGAAAGCTATGACATTAAGGAGTGGGAAGGAATTACATGTTCAAAGTTACCCGAGAAAAAGTGAAAGGGAAAGAGAAAGATTTAGGTGTTAAGATTGAAAGTCAAATTGGACAGATGTAAGGTTCAATTGAAAAAGATTTAAGTTCACCTGTAAAGGAATATAGACCTCAGTTACCCTATCCAGCAAGGATGAAGAAGACAAGGGATGATGAGCACTATGGCAAGTTCTTAAAATTGTTCAGGAAATTACATATCAACTTGCCTTTAGTGGAAGCACTATATCAGATGCTCCGATATGCAAAGTTCCTTAAGGAACTGCTCTCTAACAAAAGGAAGTTGGAAGAAGCCTCCATAGTCACACTTAATGGAGAGTGCTCAGTAATCGTACTAATCAAGTTACCATGTAAGATGTAAGACCCGGGTAGTTTCATTATCATGTGCTTGATTTGTCACTTACCAGTAGAGAGAGTACTTGCAGACCCGGGGTAAAGCATAAATCCCATGCCCTATAAGATGTTCAAGAGACTAAATTTAGGGGAACTGAAGCCTATGCATAAGCTTGCAATTGGCAAATAAGTCCATGAGATTCCCTAGGAGAGTAGTGGAGGATAGTCTAGTTAAAGTTCAAGACAACATTTTTCCAGCAAACTTTGTCATCCTAGACATGGATGAGGATGTGGATGTTCCATTGATATTAGGGAGGCCATTTTTAGCTAATGCTGAGGTTGGAAGAGATGAGATGATTATCAGGATGCTAGATGTCTACAGGCAAACAATAACCAATATGTTTTTCTATTGACTTACTCAATTTAACTATTTCTGATTTTATGCAGAAGTTTCTTAGCAAGGACGCCCCTAGAATAATGTTTGGTTCAAGGAACTCAAGCGGAAGTTGTAGATTAGAAAGTGAGTGAGATAGTTGCTCAGTTGGAAGTACAGTCGGAGTTGAGAAAAGGAATGGTAGTTGAGGAGATTGTGAAGAGTGATATAGCTAGGTTGAAACCATAAGTGGAAGAGCCATTGGAAGTAGAGTTGAAATAGATACCAGATTACTTAGAGTATACGTTTTTAGAGAAGGATTCCAAGATTCCAGTCATTGGAGCTTGAGGAGGGTTAAAAAGAAAAGCTATTAGTGGTAGCTAGGGAGCACAAAAGAGCTTTGGCCTATAAGATTTTAGATATCAAGGGGATCAACCCCTCCTTTTGCACCTACAATAGTTTAATGATAGACGAGTATAAGGCGGTTGTGCAGCCACAACAAAGGTTGAACTCAAATATGAAGGAAGTGGCCAATAAGGATGTGGTCAAGCTTTCGGACGCAAGACTCATTTTTCCCATATCTAATAGCCCATGGATGAGTCCAGTCCAGGTGGTTCCTAAGACAGGGGGAATGATTGTTGTAATGAATGAAAGGAATAAATTGACCCTATGCACACAATCCTTGATGGAGAGTGTGCGTCGATTATAGAAAACTGAAGAATGCCACTCGGAAGGATCATTTCCCATTACCCATTGGAGAGATTGGCAAGACATGCTTATTATTTATTTTTTGATAAGATGTTAGGATACTTCCAAATCCCTATAGTGCCCAAAGATTAAGAGAAAACTACCTTCACCTGCCCTTATGGCACCTTTGCATACCAAAGGATGCCTTTTAGCATGTGCAATGCCTTAACAACTTTTCAATGTTGCATGATGGCCATATTCGAAGACTTGGTAGAGTAGGTCATGGAGCTCTTCATGGATGATTTCTTCGTATTTGGGGATTTAGTCAATGATTGTTTAACAATTTCAAAGAAAGTACTCCAGAGGTATGAGGAAACAAAGTTGGTGCTGAATTAGGAGAAGCATCACTTCATGGTACAGCAGAGGATTGTGTTGAGATACAAGATATCTAGCAAGGTAATCGAGGTAGACACAACTAAGGTGGAAGTCATAGCTAAGTTACCATCACCATCATCAGTTAAGGCCATAAGAAGCTTCTTGGGTCATGCGAGCTTCTACAAGAGATTTATTAAAGATTTCTTTAAGGTAGCTAAGCCATTAACTAAGTTATTGGAGAAAGATGTCCAGGTTGAGTTTAATGAGAGCTGCCTAGAAGCTTTCAATTGATTAAAGGAGAAATTGACAAATGCTCCAATAATGGTGGTATTGGATTGGAACCGGCCCTTCAAGTTGATGTGTGATACTAGTGACTCAGCTATAGGGGCAATACTGGGGTAGAGATGGGGCAAGCACTTCCAGCCTATATACTATGCCAGTAAAACCCTTATACTAACTCAAGAGAACTACACCACTACAGAAAAGGAGTACTTAGTAGTAGTATTTGCTTTTGACATGTTTAGACCTTATTTGATATTGTCAAAAGTCCTTATTTGCACAGATCATTGAGTATTGAAGTTTTTGTTATCCAAGACCAATGCAAAGACGAGTTTCATTAGATGGGTTATTCTACTTCAAGAGTTTTATGTAGAGATTAGGGACAAAAAAGGGGCAAAAAACCGCGCTACTGATCATCTGTCAAGGTTGGATAACCTACACTTGGAGTGGTTGTAGGAGGAAGACTTTAATGATAAGTTTCCAATGGAGAGCTTGCCCTCTATATGTGTAGTAGAGGACTACGGTATTCTTTGGCTTGCTGACATAGCAAATTATTTAGTTATGAAGGCCCTATGGCAAGACATGGACTACCACGAGAAAAAGAAATTCCTTTAAGAGCTTAAGTACTACTTCTGGGAGGACCCATTTATGTTCAAGGTTTACATTAATCAAATTATAAGGTATTGTATATCGGATGAGGAAGGATAGAGTTTCTATTCCATTGCCATAATAAGCCAACAGATGGCCACTACAATGCAAATAGAATCGCCCATAAAGTTTTAGAACACGTTTCTACTAGCCAAGTATATTCAAAGATGCTCACACGTATATTTTATCTTATGACAAGTGCCAAAGAACAAGAAACATCTCTAAGAGGGATGAAATGCTGCAAAGATACATCATTGAGTGTGAAGTGTTTGATGTGTGAAGCATCGACTTTATGGGTCCATTTCTGAGCTCATTTGGAAATAAGTATATATTAGTTGCTATGGACTATGTCTCCAAGTGGGTGGAAGCACAAGCCTTACCTAATAATGATGCATGGGTGGTGTCAAGATTCTTAAGGAAGCTATTTTCAAGGTTTGGAGTGCTTTGGGAACTCATCAGTGATAGAGACACCAACTTTTGCAACGCTTAAATAGAGAAGATGTTGAAGAAGTATGAGTTCATCATAAGTTGGCTACTCCTTCTATACATAGACTAGTGGTCAAGTTAAGGTGTTTAATAGAGATTTGAAATCGATATTTGTCACACCCAAAGATACCCTAAACATTACAGCCTACCACATTCAATATTAAAGCTTAAGAATGATTAACTTCGTCATGCAAAAGCTTTGATACCAGGTATAAGGCGTACTTTCACAATCATAGAGGAGTATTCTTTGAAACAAGTAGTTTAAGAAGTTATGGAAATGGCATCCAAGAATGAAAATCATAACATCATAACTTAAGCAAAATGTGATAGGATCCTTACAAATAGAAAAGGGGCATACCCCCATCAAATAACTACATAATCCTCAAAGTCTATCCTTCAAAATAAATTACATGGGAGATTTCTATGGAAGTCTAGGTCTATCCTATGCCAAGACTTCTTCCAAAAGCTCAAAAGTCAAAAGTTGATACCTGATTAAAATATCCCCGGGGCTTTAACCACCAAAAGGGAATTGCAATAGATATATGAGGGGATGTAAGGTTTACATGCTTAGTGAGAAATATTTCCAAAACAATGTACACGTACAACAAGATCAATCAAGTTAATTATACAAGCATATGAAATGCAACAAACACATGGGCGAGCAATACATATGATTAACTGGAAATCGTATATTGAATGGATTTATGTCCTACATTCGGGGTTAGGTGTCCTAGGCCCATACGACCATAGTTCGTAAATAAAATTTTTGTAGTTCTTTTGGGCTACTACTCACCTTTAAATTGTAGCTCATACGAGCTCCTACGTGCCAAATGCATATTTACGGGCCCTTACTTACCATTGTAAACCCTTAGATTTTTCGATAAATATAAGTAAACCTTAAGAACCAGAAGTCAAATCGGAACCTTAAAATTAATCTAATTCTATGTTAAGTCTAATGAATCTAGATCTGGTAATCCCACACGTGAAACCTGAAATTAGGATCCCAGCAAGTAAAATAGTGAAAATATATCGATAATACCATTAGAATCGTAAAAATATAAAGTTTTCAAAAATATTAGTTTTAAAACTTTTCGGTATTTAAAAATACCATATATAGCCTGTTTACGCGTATTTTCTCTACTACTGGTATTTTAATTATCTAGTCTACTATTTATAACATTATTTCTACTATTCATTACTATTTCACTATCTCTACTTTTTCTTACAACCTATTATTACACTCTATCACACCTATTCCTTAAATTTACCTTCATCATACAACTTTATTCATATCACATCTTACACATTATTACTTTTTATTACAAAACAACAAAATAAATTATTTCTTCCCCCTTTCCCCATGGTGGCTGGCACAACTCTCCTCCCTTTCCCTCAATTATTTTTCTTTTTCAATTTATTTAATTACATTTAATTTTCACTCAAAAATTCTATAAATACCCCATTCCTCCTTCATTCTTTCACACATCTCATTTTTTCAACTAAATTCACTCCACAAATTCTCTCTCCAAGTTTCTCTTCCAAACTTTCTCTTCTCTCCACAAAACCACTACCCAAATATGACTACAACCACCTCTTTTCTTCTTCAACAAATATATAATCTTATGTGAAACTTCTCATATTTACTCTTCTTGTTCGTGTAACTTAATATGAGCTTAATGTGTGTTTCTTAAGACCATAAGGTTAAGGAAGAACAATATATTCATGTTTTATTTGTTTCATGCACAAATTTCTTTATGTTATTATGTTATTTTATTATTTTTATATGGTTATTATTGTTATTAATATTGTGCTAATCTAACTTCTATATGTTTTGACATATATTTATGTATATATATTTCTTAGAGCCTAAGTGCTCACTAACCTAACATCTTATTGTTATTGTTCTTATTATTATGCTTTTTCTTTTCTTTCTTTTTCTTTTTCTTTTTCTTTTTCTTTTTCTTTTTCTATTTCTTTTTAGGACTAGTCTATTCTTAGGCTCGGGAAGTTTTGATGAAGCTAAAGCTCCCAATACTTGACCGAAATACCTTGATGAAGCTAAGGTTTCGAATACTTGACCTTATTATTATAATTATTTGTTTCTTATACATATATCTATCCTATTATGTAATATTCTTATCTTTTTCATAACTACATATTATCATTCATGCATGAACATATTGATTTTTTCTCAACAAAAAGGAAAAAGAAGTTTTTCTTTAATAAAATGAGACTAAACTCTTTCTAAAATAAATTTTCATCACTTAGCAAGGATTTTTCCATCAAAGAACTTCAATGCTATTTTTAATGAATTCTTTTCAAAAACTTAGACAAGCTTATCATGAAACTTTAAGATATCAACAAAGAGGATTTCTTCAAAGATTTAACTAAGTAGATATGCACTCTCTTTTGAAAATAACAATATGAAAATTATGGCTTAAAACTTTAAGTTTGATAATTCTTTATTATGAAAACTCTTCATAAAAACTTATTTATAAGTTTTTTTACCCACTTCATGATAAAAACTAAGAACTAGATAAGTTTTCAAGATAAAATAGAATCAACTCACTAGTTTAGAAATCTACTTAGAGAAATAAAAATTTGCCAACAACTTAAGAAAGTAAGTTTCTAAAATGGTGACTCATTTTCTAAGATATAATCAACAACTTAAGAAAATTTTAAAGTTCTTTCTTTTCAAATAAAATTGGTAGGAAACTTAAAAGACCAAATTTTTAAGGTTGAAATTATCTTTAAAGAGTTAATAAATAAAATATAAAAGAAAAACACTTATTTATAATAACTCAAGGAATTATAGTTTTCTTTTAAACCATTTAAAGAGAAAATTTTCAAAGTCCAATTTTTTAACTTGTAAAACAAGTTGTTTTATGAAAAATAATTATTGAGACAACACCAATGAAGTCATGCATAAGATATGGGTCTATTTATGTATCAAAAAGATTTTTCAAGCACATACGTGTCCATATATTTGTTTAAGGAGTTTCAGATAAAGAAAAGTTTGAAAATTTGTGTTTTGAAAGTTGAGATTTTCATAGTGAATCTGTACCTCATTGTTTCGGGATCCAAATGGATTTTCATGAAAAAAAACCTTATAAATGGATAAATCTTTTCAAGTAGGTATAAAATGGTATATAATATATGAAATTCCAAATCAAAATGAGTAAGTTATGGCTATTTTAAGTTGGAATTTCTACCTATACGAATTTTACTACAACTAGAAGATAAAATTAGAAAATTTGATTAGAAATTCAATAGAATACTCATTTTAGGCACTTGCTTTGTTTAGGTGGTGAGGATCAAGATCTTCTCTTTCCTACAGATTACTTCTACTAATAGAAAATTGCCATGGCCGAGTGAGTTTTCCTTTATGATTTATGTATTCGCGCATGTACTTGTAGAATAGAGCACTGCATATTAGGAAACGATAAAAATTGATATGCATGTAGGTTGTTATGGGAGCTATGTATGTGATTCGTTTTGTGTGATCAATAAACGATAAGTATATCGGAGCTCAATTGATTGATTAATATAAATTGTATATATGTATATTGCTTTGTGTACAAATATTCATTGATCGCCTTAAATGAATTAATGTTGGATTGAAAATCCCTTAAAACTAAATTGCTCATGCATATCACTTAGACTATCATCTTCGTATTTTTGCTACTACTCCTCAGCATGGAACCAGAAAGGGAAGTTGTTTAGCTATATCTTAAGGAATTAGGACATACAAGGAAAACGACCTCATGGTGTAGCTGTCACGCCCCAAAGGATACCCTAAACGCGACAGTCCACCATACTCAATATTAAAGTTTTAGTATGACTACCTCCGTCATCCCATAAGCTTCGATACCAAGTGTAAGACATACGTTCATGATCATAGCGGACCAACTTTGAAACAAGTTGTTTAAAAAGAAATTCATATAGCAGTATAAGAATGGAAATCATAACATAATAACTTGCAATAGAAATTTATATAAAGGTCTTACAAACATCAAAGGGCATTCCCCCGCTAAAAGATATAGTTCATCATAGGCTAGAGAAGCCTAATCAAAATAATTACAAGGAGATTTACGTAGAACTCTAAGTCTACATCTAGTGTTTAACTTCTTCCAAAAACTCCTTAAGCCAAAAGGTAATACCTGAGAGAAATACCCCCATGGCTTTAACCATAAGTGGGGAAACTGCAAGAGATATCTATAAGGGGGTAAGCTTCTTCCCTTAGTGAGAGTTAAATTCACAAGTAAAGTACTTAATCAATCAATGATCACTCAAGTTATTTAATCAATCATATGAAATACAAGCAATCACATGAGCAAACAATACATATGATTTTTCGAGAATCATATGTTTGAATGGATTTACCCCTCCATTCGATGGTTAGGTATTACGGTCAACGAAGCCATGGTTCGCAAATAATATATTTTGTAGTTTTGTACAGATTCCTACCAATCACAAAAATGTAGTCAATTCAAGTGCCCACTCACCATTTAGTTATAGACTATTTAAGTCATAGATGATTTTTCGAGTCCTCGACCTCATTACTATGCCTCGTCCCACTAAGGGTATAATAATGAATGCAATGTGACTCACTACGTGTCATGCATGAATCATTTAATTTAAGTTATCATGGCATAGCATTAATCATTTTATAAGTGACCATAGAATTTGCAAACAATCCATACTAAACTAAATCATAATGTTTTACTTATCATAACTTCAATCATGTAAGTAAAACACATGCGCTTTTATATATTATATTTTCCTAAAGCTGTGTGTCACTAAACTACAAGTAAATACATAAATACAATTGCAAGAATTTATACTCATTCGGCCATATCAAAAGTTCCTTTGTCAAAATAGTCCTCCGAGTAGGGTAGCTCGGACTCCACATCACCTATACAAATGAGATACCCGAATGAGTATTTCTTAAAAGATCTACTTTGAAATTCTAAATCTATTCTACTAAGTTCATCAAAATTTGCATAGAGTAAAATTTCAACTTAAAATGGTCATAACTTGCTCATTTTAACTCGGAATTTCGCATATTATATATCGATTTCTACCTACTCAAAAAGATCTATCCATTTTTAAGATTATTTCCTACATATAAGATCATTTAGGTTTCTAAACACCTCTGTACAGATTCAAAATGAATATTTCCAAATTTTGCAAAACAATTTTCCAACTCATCTTTATTCGAAAATCCTTTAGCAAAAATATAGATATGTATATATAATTGAAAAATACTTTGTGTATACATATAAGCTCACTTTATATACAAAAATTTATAATGGCAGTGTCTCAACAATTATTTTCATAAAACAATTCATCTTGAAGTGTTAAAACTTAAACTTGACAAATTCCTTTTCAAAGTAATTTGAAGAAACTTAATATTTTCCAAGGTTATTATAAATAAATATATTCTTATTTTGTTTTCCCATTCCTTTTTCCAAAACAAATAAAATTCTCTTTTAACTTTGGCCTTTCACAATTTTTATTTCTAGTGATAAAAGAACAAAGTTATCAATAGTTTATTAAGTTGTTGATAACCTACTTATAAATTTGCCTTTAGAATGGTTTTAGAAAATGAGTCTTTTTTTCTTATATTCGTATTCATTAACTCTTTAAAAAATAAATTTTTGTTTCTAAAACTTGGTCTTTTATTTCCTTTACCAATTTTATTTGAAAAGAAATTATCTTTATTGATAAAATCCTTTGTTTTTTTTTATCTTTTTATATTCTTGTTATTGCTTTGCAAATAGGATCCTTCTTTAGAAACTTGAAAATCATTATTTTTCTAAGTAGGTTTATGAATTTATGGGTTGATTTTATTTTAACTTTGAAAACTAGTTTGCTTCTTGTTTTTGTTAGTTTGAAAAGACTTTAAATCTTAAGCTTTTTGTGAACACTTTGAATACTAACAAATTATTTTTTTTCACTAAGACTTAGGTTACCATATTATGAAAAGAAAGTGTTTATTTCTTATATTTCTTTGGTAAAGTTATCTTTGTTATTTGAGAAAACCTCGAGAAAACTTTTATTATTCCATTTCTATGTTGTTGATGATAACTCCGCTATTTAATGACAAGTTACATAATAGAATTTAGTTTCAAGTTCATTTATTAAAGAAAAATTCTATTTTAAATTTAGTTAAGGCAATATCATTATATAGATGCATGTATTATGAGCATGTAGTATGTAGATGATGAAAATATGAGATGAGAAGAAAGATAATATTAGTAACTAATATAAAAATAATAAGATAGATATTATAGTCAAGTATTGGGAACATTAACTTCATCAAGGTAACCCAGTCATGTATTGGGAGCCTTAGCTTCATCAAGGCATCCCCGAACTGTGTCCAAAAATGAGAAAAAGAAAGAAAAGAAAAAGCAATAATAAGCTTGTTAATGAGTTAGTGAGCATTTAGGCTCTAAAATATATATATAGATATATAGAGATAGTAACATATATATAAAGTTAGGTTAGAAGCATGATAATAAAAATAATAAGATCATAATAACAACATAATAGCAAATCAACATAATATGAAATTTATTCATGAACAAGAACAAAACATGAACATAGTGTTGCTTCTATAACATTGGAATGTTTAAGAAACATACACCATGATCATGTTAAGTTACATGACATGGTAAAAAAGAAATAGGTAGGAACTTTTACCTAAGAAGATAATATGGAAGTACTAGCAGAAGAAAAGCTTGGATAGTGTTTGTGTGTAGGAATTGTGCAGAAAAAATTGGGTAGTGAAAGAAAAAAAAAAAAAAAAAAGAGAGATTTTGGTGAAAAGTGTTTGAGAAGAGAATTTGGGAGAGTTTTAGTAAAATGAAAGAGTGTGTGAAAGAATTGGAGGGATAGGGGGTATTTATAGAATTTTTGGAGTGAAATTGAGTGAATTAAGTAAATTGAAAAAGAAAAGTAAATGTTTGTGTGTATGGGAGAGGGAAGGCCGGCATGATTGAGAGGGCGAGAGAGAGAGATTGTTTTGTTTTGTTTTGTATTTTTGTTAATAAAAAGTAATAAGATGTAAAGTTTGATGTAAATGAAGATGTATGGGAAAAGTAAAAAGTAGATAATAAGTATAGTAGAGTATAGAAATAGGTATAGAAAAAGTAGAGATAGATGAATAGTAATGAATAATATAGACAGTACTATGAATAGTAGATAAGACAAATTAATACCAGTAGAAAGAAAATACGTGTAATTAAGCTATATCTGATATTTTTAAATTTCGAAAAATTATAAAATTGATATTTTTGGAATCCTTGTATTTTTACGATTTTATTGATATTATCAGAATATTTTTGCCGTCGGGAGTACCAAGGCATGGTTTTCAAAAACTGATCTCGTTTGCATTCAAAAGACATAAAAAATTATCGAACCTGATATTTTTATGCATCCTCATATTATTAGGAACTATTATCTACTACTATCTCGGTTTCGTTATTTCAGCATTAGGAACACGGGATTGCCAGATCTAATCTATTAGGGTTTGATGCGTATTTGTTGACCTTAGGGTTTTCGGTTGACTTCCTGTTTAGAGTTTGAATATAACCTTAGCATAAAATCTAGGGGATTACAGTAGCCGAGCTAGATCGATCATTTTAGGTAAGAAAAGCCCAGGGACTAGTAGTACGATTGATTGAAACCCCAAGACGCGTGCAAAATTCAAGGAGGTTGATTATGGCCCATTCAACGCATTCCCTAACCTACAATGGAGGGGTAAATCCATTCTACATACGAAACTGGATAGTCCTATGTATTGTTTGATCATATGGTTATTTGCATTACATATGCTTGTCTAATGGACTTGTTTGAATGTTTGTTATGAGTACTTTTGCATAAGGATTATCTCGCTAAGCTAATCATGCTTATTCCCTAATAGATTTTTAATGTTGCAGGATCTTTGTTTTGTACCTAAGACTATCCTGACCTCCCGAGTAAAACATATGCTTTTGGGAAGCTTTTGGAGGAATTCTATTTGAAGTTATAGACTAGATTTCCTTTAAAATCTTTTAGTTTTAGTTATTTGTCTTAGTCAGACTATGCTATTATGAACACTTATCAGGGCAATGCCCCATAGAAGTTGTATGATTTTTATATTTTGATGAACTGTATTAAGTATTATTTTGTATATTCTGCTGCCATTATCTTAAAATGCATAACTCCATCGGCCTCCTTTGTTTTGAACGTACACCTTGTATCAATATAAAAACTTTCGAGTAACTAAGGTAGTCATTCTTAAGTTTTAATATTGCATATAGTAGGCTATCACGTTTAGGGTACTTGTTGGGGCATCACAACCATACTACCATGCTCTTGTTTTACCAATGATATAGTAGTAAATGTAATGTAACTCACTTCATTTTATGTATGAAATCATTTAATTAGGTAGTTTTAGCATGGTATTAAATATCTTAAAGGTGATCATAAAATTGGTAGACACTTCAATAAGGTACTAAAACAACAACTTGACTATAGGCAATTCAAGCATCGATCTACTTAGTATAAATTCAGTCAACATTATAAGGCACATGCATTTTCCATTTTTATCTTTCCTTATTTGTAGCGCCACTAGTTTACATGTGAAAACATAAATACAAAAATTTAGGAAATAAAGTCACTCAGCCATAATTTGGTCAATCCACTAGTCGTAATAATCTCTAGGATAGGGAAATTCTCCTTCTTGGTCATCTGAAAAAAAAAAAAAAAAACCCGAAATGACTATTTCATGAAAGTGCTACTAAAATTTGGTAGTTATATCTTATTTTTGTCAAAATTCAGATTATGTGAAATTATAACTTAAAACGGCTATAACTTGCTCATTTTAATTTAAAATTTCACAAATTAGTAGTCATTTTCTACCTACTCGAAAAGATATATATATATCTAAGGTTATTTTTAAAATTTAAATCCATTTGGAAACCCAAATGGGTCGGTACAGAATTGACACAAAAATCTTAACCCTTAAATTGTAATTCTCCAAGTTTTACATCAATCTAGAAATTCTACAGCAATGACATAGATATTTATATAGTTGAAAAATCTTTTAATATATACATATAAATTCATATTATATGCATGATTCTAGTGATGTTGTCCTAATAATAATTTTTCATAAAATAATTTATTTTAGAGGTTTGAAAAATGAAGTTTGTGAAAGTCTCTCTTTAAGTTGTTGGAAAGAAAATTAAAATATTGAGTTTGTTACAAATGAGTGCCTACTCATTATATTTATTATTTTATATTTTCATAACTTCTAAAAAATAAATTCACTTCTTGAAACTTGGTTCTTTAAGCTGTCTACCAATTTTATTTCCTAAGTGGATTTTTAACTAGTGAGTTGCTTTTAAACTTGATTTAGAAAAATTGTTTGGTTCTTAGTGTTTCTCAAAGGATTTGCATAAGCCATATAGATAAGTTTGTAAGAAAAATTTGCATAACAAAAAATTATCAATATTAAAATTTATAAAAACTTACTTTAACAATTTAGAACTAATGTAGTTGAACCATTTTTAGTGAAAATTTCTCCAATTTGTTGAAAATCATTTCTTTTGTAAGTTTAGTCCTATTTACATGAAAGAAAGTACTCGTATTTTTGTCTTGAAATTTTTATTAAGATACAACATCATCCTATGGTCATGCATGAATATGAACTTGATAGTTATGTTATAAAGATAACTCATGTAGAAAAATGAAAGAAATAGATAATCAAATAAGCATATATATATAATATATATATCATATAAAAACAAAAATATGAAAGTCTTAGATTGGTATCAAGACTTCTCGAAACTTAGAGATGGACAAGTTCCATAAAAAGGAAAGAAAAGCATAAGGAAAACTTAAAGAAAAGAAAAGAAATAAAATTGTGGAAGCCTTAGATTTTATTCAAGTCTTCCCAAGACTTAGAAATCATCAAGTCCCATAAAAAAAAACAAGAAAATAGCAAGAAAAATATGGGAGTC
Source organism: Combretum micranthum (assembly GCA_024138025.1). NCBI lineage: Eukaryota > Viridiplantae > Streptophyta > Magnoliopsida > Myrtales > Combretaceae > Combretum > Combretum micranthum. The sequence goes on along the minus strand of JAMXBD010001998.1, from coordinate 165,443 downwards.
TTAGATTCATGTCAAGGCTCCCCAGGAGTTAGATTATGGACAAGTCCAAAAATGTTTTGACTTGATAAGAACAAGTCTAAGACTAGAAGTGACTAGTCTTATTTATAAGCATGAAATAAGTAAATGAGCAAGGAAATAAGAGCATAATAAAAAGTTAGATTAGTGAGCTTGAGGCTCTAAGAATATATATACATACTTATACTTAATATCATATAGAAATTTAGATTAGTAGCATGAACAAAATAAGAACATAACAAGAATCATAAATGAACATGGTATTAAACAAGACATGAACAAGTTTTTGTTTCCATGATTTCCTCCCTAGCATAGTGCTCATGAGGTTTTGGAAATCAAAACACACAAAGTGCCCATGTTATGTTAACATAAGGAGAAGAAAAGGTTTAATGTTTTATCTAAACTTGAAGATGAGTTGTGGAAGATGAATGAAAGAAGAAAAATTTGTGAAAATTGTTGGGGATGGGGGAGGAGAGTTCACGGTTGGAGAAAGGAAAAGGGGAGAGAGTTTGAGTTTTAATTTTGGTAGAGTTTTGTTATATGTAAGAGAAGTGTTGTAAAGAATGAAAGAGAGATGGCGTATTTATAGAGTTTTGGAGTGGAAATTAGAGTGAATAAAATTAATTGAAAAAGAAAAATAAATAAGTAGAGGGAGAGAAGTAGGGCGTCGGTTCTAACAGGAGAGAGGGGAGATAATTGATTAATTTTGTATTTTTATAATAAAAAGTAGTAATATGTAAGGTAAGTTATGTGTAAAGTTTTATGGGAAAAGAAAATATAAGAGATAGGTGTGTAAAAGTGTAAAAATAGTTAGGAAGTAAAAGTAGAGATAGAGGAATAGTAGTGAACAGTAACTTAAATAGTAAACAAGATAAATAAATTACTGGTAATAAGAAAAATACGCGTAAACAGGCTATATCTAATATTTTTAAAAGCCAAAAAATTCTATAACTGATATTTTATAAATCCTTATCTTATTACGAGTCTAAATACGTTATCAGATTATTTTCATCGTTTCACATGCTAAGACCCTGTTTTCAAAAACTAATCTCGTTCGGATCTGAAATGAACAAATTTTCAATGAATTTGATCTTTTTAGGTTATATCACATTATTTCAGACTACAATCTAAGATTATCTCATTTCTATTATTTTAGGGTTTCAAGCGTAGGATTGCCAGATCTAGATTCACTAGGGCTAATTACTAACCTGGTTCCAATTGAGTTTTGGTTCCAGGGTTTACGTATAAAACCTATCATAAAATCTAGTGGTTTACAATATTGGAAAAGACGGTGGCTCATAGAAAGAAGAATTGAGCCAAGAAGTTAGATGATGCTCTATGGTCATATAGAACTATAATCCCTAAGTTTTTTCCATGTATAAGTTTAGAAAATAAAATTAAAAATCAATGAAGTTTTAGTATATAATTTTGAATGCTTGCTTTGATGATTAGATTTAAGTGTATTGACATGTATAAAATTAGATAAATAAGACAAAAGATTCAAAATTTCATTTAAATCTTTTAAAAGTTGTTTATTAATTTAATTAATATTAAATTTTTCATTAGCTAAGTCTTTAAATATTTAATAGTTTAAGTAACTCATTTCAAGTTATACATCAATTATTTTACTTCTAAACTTCTTTAGAAAATTAGATTTCAAAAATTTAATCTTTGAATTATAAAACATTCTAATGTAGAGTTTCATAAGAAAATTTCCTTTCAAATAAAATTCATAAGCTAAATTATTAAAACTTTGTATTGATTTCAAAATTAATAATTTTTTGATGTCTTTTAATACAAATTTATGCCTAAATTTTTGCTACTTTTAGTCCCATTTCCACCATAATTAACATGCTCTCACACACACAAGACAATTCTTGCATGTGCCAAAAGTCAAACCAAGCCTTACCTACTTTATTAGAGAAAACTATCAAAATTTTTGCAAAACTCATCTCTTTCTCTTCTTGCACCAGACGTGAAACACACGCACATCCATAGCCTCATCATCTTCTTTTTCTCTTTCAAAATTCATCAAAAACTCAAGCTAATCCAATCAACAAGTCAACCTTGCTCAAGGTAAATTAGAGCTTCTCTTTTGCTTTGTTGGTTTTTGTTATTTTAGGAAGAGTAGTTTGTTTTTATGTTAGATTTTGATGGTTGGAAGGTTGTTGATGAGTTTGATGTTAAAAAAGTGAAATTGAGTAATGATATTGATAGTATGAATCTAAAATATTTTTTATAGCATAGGCTTTTATTTGTAAATGGAGTTAATGGAGTATCTAGTAGATGTGGAGTTTAGGTTTTTGGTGAAAATGGCCATGTGAGGTTGTTGGAAGGGTATATGATGTATGTATGTGAGTAATGGAGTGTGTTTGATGCAGTTAAAAGTCAAAACAAGTGTTTGAAAAGTGAAATTTTGAAGCAAATGTAGTGAAAAAAACAGGAGAGTACACTATGCTCATACATGGGTCGTGTATATCCACTCGTGACTCTACAGTAGCCAAATTCTATATGCACTACCCCTCATACAAGGGTCGTGTATATCCACTCGTGACTCCATAGTAGCCAAATTATATATACACTACCCTCATACATCGGTTGTGTATATCTACTCGTAACAGCCTCCCCTGTTTCGTAAATTGACCATAACTTTTTCATCTAGACTTGGATTGAGGTGATTTAAGAGGCTATAAGAAGCTTAAAAAGAGCTCTATAACTTTTATTTTTTAAGTTTCGAGAGCCTTCAAAAGTATCAAGGTTTAAATTTTGATTGTTTCAGATAGTATCATGCTCAAATCAAGTTAAATACCTGATTTACTAGTTAAGTGAAGATAGTTAAACTTAATACTCTATAATTTCTTAAAGATTGATGAACTAGGATTACCATAATATTTTTTTTGAATATTTAAGTATTTATGGAAGTCCTACATAGACACATGCTTAGTGAATTTTATTTGTTATTTTATAGGATCTTTTGATCAAGACTTAGCCACCATGCATGGATGAGTAATCGAATCTTCTCACTTGGATTGTGCTTGTAACATAGTAGTTGAACATTACTTTAAATTAAAATTAAATTGACAAAATGCTTAGGGATTGGGGACTTTGCTTGTTATATGTATATGAATGAATGACAAAATCTGATATTCAAAGTGATAACTTTGTTGCATGATAATGGTTGTGTAGTTTGGAATGATAAGTTCTGAAATTGAATTGATCACCATATAATATGGACTAAAGCTTATTGGACCTTAAGTTTAAATCGACATGCATTACATAGCATCATAATTGCATTAGCATGGTATTTCATGTTACGTGTTAATATTTCGATTATGTGGTAATGCTTATGGAGTCCAATGAATTTGGTTAGGATTACCATAGGGTTATCGGCTTCACATGATCTAAGCAGGCTTTGAAGGAGGTTTCCTGTGTTAGAGTTTACTATAGAGTATTAATACTTAGTGGGAATTTCCAAGTTCTAAATGAAGTGGACATTATATGTTATAACTATTTATAAATAGTAAATGATTTGAAAGAGTTCTCCTTCTTTAGTTTTGGGATTCTTATGGGCATGAATTACTTAACTAATCCTTCAACCTCCAAGGAGGGCATAAATCTCCATATGTTTGAATTCTAGTTATTCAAACCATGTTTGCTACATATGTTTGATGAGTGCATTGCATATGATTACAAACTAAACTTGTTTGATACTAATAATGTATGTTAACATTCTGTTATTCACTGAGCTTTATATGCTCAAGCTCTCTTAGACTGATGATTTACAGGGTTTTAAGCAAGAAGACCGAAACCAAGCTCAGGTATGGGAGTTAATGTAAGATGGACTTATGTACTCTTTTGGAAGAAAGACCATATGTGTAATAGAGACTTAGTATTGATCTTGTAATAGTATAAATTAAGTTTTATTTTCCTTGTAAGTTTGTTTGTAATAGGGTTCTATCAAAGCCTTGAAGATCATGGTTGGCATAGGCATCTTCAAATTAACGAGTTGGATGAGTAAAGGGAGTTAGCCTATGAAAATAATAAGTTTTACAATGAATGAGTTAAGCAGTTGCATGACTCTAAAGCAATTTAGGGAAGGAGATCCAATGCTTTTGTACAACTCAAGACTCAAACTATTCCTTAGAAAGCTCAAATCAAGGTGGTCGGGACCATTCATTGTAAGGAAAATCTTTCCACATGGAGCAGTGGAAAAAGAACATCTGGATAAGGGTGTTTTTAAGGTTAAGACAAAAAGGAGTTCAAGCTTTTAAAGGTTGAATCAAATACTTAGAAAGTTTTCACGTTAGGATAACGACATTAAATAAGAGCTTCATGAGAGGCAACCATGCTTTGTTTTATGTTCTAATATGTAGTAATTGTGTTTATTCTATGTTACTTATGATCTAATATGTTTAGTGTTGTTAATTTGTAGATATCTGACACTTTTGGGTAAGTGTGTGTCAAGGAAGATCAGTTAGAGGGAGTAGATCATGTTAAATTTGGAGAAATTTTGAACTAAGTATGAAAAATGTAAGAAAGCAGGCTCAAAGGAGATTACGCCCCCTCTCATGTCTGTTATGCTTCAACATGACAAAATAGGGCAATCCCCCATTAGTCATAAGTGTGATGGGGCTGCATTGACCACTCGCTGTAGCAGTGCATCCTAGGAATAAGGGGTGAAAAATGGTTAGAGGAGATCACAAACATGATGATGGCCATGATGAAGATGAAAACATGAATTTATGGAGCCTATAGTTAATCACCACCCCTATTATGCCTGTTATAGTGGCAGTAATATAGCTTACGGCTTTGGAAGATGGTCGTGATAAGGAGCTCCAGTTGAGATCTAGAGACTAAAGGGGATCATGGCCTGTGTAACAACCATGATCAAGGTTAGTACCAACTTAATTTTTAGTCTAGAGAAGATCATGGGTCGTATCATGGCCACGATCTAGGTTAGGTTTATATCAAATTTCAAGTTCGAGGAGATCATAGCCTATGTTATGACCGTGATTTAAGGCATTATCCGGTACTATATAAGCATGGTTTCACTTTCTCTCTCTTCACTTTTAAAATTTTACACCTGTCATCTCTCTCATTTTCCCTTTCTCCCACTCTCACATGATGCTCACGTATTCACACACTCAATTTCACCTATTGTGCACTTAGACTCACAAATCCTTGAAGAGTAGCAGCAAAAAGGTACGAAACTCTATGTCATGCTGTTATGTTTCATTAAAAAAATCGATAAGTTCAACAACATATGAAGATTTTAATGTTTTGCTTTTCCTAGTATATTAGTGCTTGAAGGTTAGTGCATGTTGTTTTAAGTACCTAAATATCAATATACATGCTTTTCATTACCTGTTTTACACTAGGCTTACTAGATTTCATGATGAACCCTAATTTCATCAAGATCAACCACTTACTTAAAATTAAGGCTTTTTAAAATGGGTGTTAGCTTATTGTTCTAGAGGCTCAATCTTATGGATTTTTAGTATTATAACAAGTTTAGGCAAGGATTTCAAGGCTAAAATGGAATAAAAACCCTAATTTTACACATTAGGGTTTTCAAATTATTAGTGCTTAGGAACATGAATCTCATGCAATATGAAGGATATTGATGCTGATTTAAGTTGCATATGGGGCTAACCATGCTTCACTAACTTGTTATATGAACTTTACTAGGCTATCACTAACTTGTTCCTTTAGACATGAGTAGGACTTGAACATCTAAGTATATGAAGTCTTGGTACTCAAAGTAGCATGTGCAATGTTAGTTGATCTTATGTCACACCCCGCCTCCGCAGGCGACGGCGATGTGATGCCAGGGCAGACAACTGCCACAGGCCCCTAGTGATAATGGCCGACATCCACCCTTAAGTGAGACCCCAACCAACGCATGCCCCACAGGGTACCACGGGCACTATAGGTATTGTTACCCTTAGGCAGAGTTGAACCCAATCTGCAGACTCTAGGATTCGAACCCCAGACCTAAGGCTTTTGCCTGCCCTAAAGGCAGCACCTTTCACCAATTGAGCTGCAGCTCAACTGGTGAGAGGTGCTGCCATTGGGGCAGGCAAAAGCCTCAAGTCTTGGGTTCGAATCCTAGAGGCTGCAGACTGGGTTCAACTCATCCTGAGGGTAACAATACCTATAGTGCCCATGGTATCCTATGGGGCATGCGTTGGTTAGGGTCACCATGATGCAATGGTGGTGTCGGCCATTACCACTAGGGGGCCAGTGGTGGGTTTGTTTGCCCTGGCATCGCATCGCCGTCGCCTGCAGGGGCGGGGTGTGACAGATCTTAGTTCATTATGAACTTGAGTGTGTTTATGACATGCATGTTAGTGGTGTTGATGGTTTATAAGTGTCTTTATGTTTTTTCTACTCAAGATAATATGATTTACTTAGTTTTTATAGATGGCACCAAAGAAAGCTTCTGCACCGAAGGGGGTTAAGAGATCCAGGTCTGAAAGATCCCCTCAAGAGGGTTACATAGGTAGTTCCAATGGTACAATCAAGCTACCAGTTGGAATGAAAGAGAATCATAGACATCGGTTTGATTAATCAGTGTAAGAGAAGAAGTTAAAGGGGAATATGATTCTAAATGACAAGGTGTTAGGGGACTATAGGAATCAACACGCTTTTGACAACTTATTACCCGAGGGACCATAGGCTCAATTTCTTCAATATAAAGGACAACTTCTATAAGGAAATGACTCTAATGTTCATGCTTCTTTCGAGCACGACTTTTCAAGCATCTACTTCGGCATTCACAATCAGGTGTCATTCTTCGCTTACGGCAAATACCATGCAATAAGCATGATGGAACTTATTCGAACAATAGGTATATACTCAAATGTAGAAATTGATAGCCCATAGTTTCATATATTTCCAACCATTATGCCCAGCGAAGTCTCCCACACAAATTTCTGGAGGGAGATATCCACGGAATCAACTTTCCATCCTTGTAAGTCCCAGAGGTCAGTGATCAAGTTATTGAGCCATATAGTCCTTCACTATATTTTAGTGAAGTCGACAAACCATCGAATAGATAGCTTGGGAGTTATAGTGGAGATAGATATCCTTCCTCTCTATAGCATCATCTGATAATACAAGGTAAATGTTAGGGTTCTCATTACTTTTTTGCTCAGACATCAAGCTTCCAAATCTGGGCAAGCTATTTACTTTGGGCTTTTAATCACACGAATTCTAAAGAACTTGAAAGTTTGGATAAGAAAACATGAGCCCTATGACAAGGAAGGAAAATCTAAACTCTCTTGCATGATCCTTTTTACCAATGGGGAATCCCCAAGGTCGCTAGTCCAAATGTTGATAGTGAGGCACCGGCTCAATCTAATGGTGCTCCTCTTAGTTTCAACTATTCAATTAGGAGTTTTGCTAGATTGAAGTAAGAAATTTCTCAATGAAGGGGGAAGGGGGATAGTTGAATTGAAGGAAGAAAATGATAATCTAAAGTAGTTAATCAAGGAGGGCTTCAAAGCAATCTATGATAAAATGAATATCCCAATGCCCTTATATTTTAAGAGTAGCCTCACCAAAGATGATGCTGGACCAAGTGAGCCAGCTAGTACTAACTAAGAAAAGGCCTTTGTTCCAATTCAATAGGAGCAAATGCCTCCAGCATCAACACTCCATCCTCAAATTGAGGAGAGTGAGAATGATGAAGAAGAAAGCTCTAAGGATGAATTGGAGAGGCAGTTATAGCATAGGTCCTAAGTTCAAAGACCAACTAATTAGTAGTAGGGTACTCAAGCCCTAATTCAAGGTCCAGTTAGCATCCCATGGAAGAAGAGGCAAGCAGCTCAGGGACAGAAAATGATGATGAAGAGGATGATAAAGAAGGCAGAGGTGAAGGATCAAAGGAAGATGATGATGATGGGGGTAACAACAACAATGAAGGAAACCCATATAATTGATTTTCCAGATTCACTTGTTGAAATATCTATTTCATGAGGCTATGTAGTCTTGCTAATTTTTAAGAGACTCATAATTTTTGTTGTTGTTACTATGGTTTTTCTTTCTTTTTATGTTTTTCTTTGTCTTAGTCATAGTTGTTGGATGGTACAATGGATCATCGGATGGAAACTCGAGCTGGAAATTTGTAGTTGTGATGTTATGTTCAAACTTCACTAAGCTGAGTGTCAAATTTTCTTTCCCTTAATTTCTTTTTGACTCCTTATTTCCTTTCTTTTGCTATGTCTGTTTATGAGACATTTTAGATAATGTATCTATCGAAAGTCTAGGGAAGGGAATTTATTTATGAAGTTTAACTAATATCAAGCTTCCCCTTAATTAAGCATTTTAGGAAATTTTGTATAATATGGTGCAAAAATTTAAATTTTTGAGTATATCTTGTATTATAGTAATAAAGTGGTTGATATTGGATAATATCCTGAACTTTTTCTTACCTTTGCATTTATTTGACATGTTGGAATTGCATGATATCTAAGTGGCATGGTTTTACTTGTCATTTAACCAAGAATTCAGTTGTAAGATTAGTATGAGACTCCTAGTAAGGGTTTGTTAATTTTACCCACTTAACTAATTGCATAGTTTATTCCATAATTGTTTTGAAAGATTGATTTTTATGTAATAAGAGTTCAATTTAATATAAACTCCCCATGTTTCTATTCTAAAAGAAGAAGAAGAAGAAGAAGAAGAAAAATAGCTAAGTTAAGTGGTAGAGGTTCAATAGGGTCCTCTTAAAACCTAGTCACCTAAGGTCATTTGGCTTGGGATCGACCGACCAAGGAAACTCACTTAACAAAAGGATTAAGGTTCGATAAGTCTTGTGACTCGAGTCACTAAGTTTGTGTGATTCCTCCTAGGAAGAATAACATCTGTTAACTTGGGTGATGAGACTGGGATTATCAGCTAAAAGCTTGCTACATAGATTGTGAGGTTTATCATACTGAATGAATACAATTACATAGATAATAAAAAGGGGGGGAGGAAAAATAAAATTGTGTAAACTTTTACTTGAGATTATGTGGCTTTAGAAATGATTAGGTTTCAATATGCACTCATGTTGAAGGGGTGTAATTGACTAAATCTCTTTTACTAGGTAGTTTCTATCTGATTTTTCAAAACTTGAAGGCTTGTTTAAGTGATAAAGGTAAAAGCTAGATTACTTGGATTAGCCTTGGAATTCTAGCACAATTAATTAAGATGCATGCTATGGTAGAGGTTGAGTAAGACAGTAATGCATTTAGTATGTGAAGTCACGTGGTGAAATATACGCAATCAATGAGAGATACATAGTAGCAAGAAAAAAAAGGAGAAAATTGCTTTTCCTAACCTTAAGATGAATTCATAGATTAATTATTATTTGCTTGTTTGCTTGAGGGCAAGCAAAGCTTAATTGTGGAGAAGTTTGATAGGGGTTAATCACTGTATGAGATTAAAGCTAAATTATGTTTAACTATGCCTTAAATATGCTTAAAGTGTAGGGATTTGGTACCTAATACTTAAATATGTTCATTTCAGGTAACTAAGGGCAAGTTCTCAACAATTAGATGAAAATAAATTGATTAGAGGGAAAATGGCACATCAAGACCTTCATCACACTCGTAATGAGGAAGGTTATCTATTCAAGTGCATGATTGAATAGCATAACGAGCATGATCTAAGAGAAATTGGAATATAGTAGATGATAAGCCTTAATGTGGTCGTAAAACAGATGGTGATCTCCATTGATTATAATTATAAGCTTTGACACAACTGTTATCTAAAAAAAGGAAGAAAGCATAGTGGAGATCATAACCTTCATCACAATTGTGACCAACAGGGAGCAAATTGAAGCTTTATGATGAAGGCTCTATCATGGGCATTATTATGTTTAGATTTTTGAGCCGAGGAGATCATAACCTCCATCACGGCCATAATCTACCTTGGATATGTGGAACTTTGAGAGATAATGGCTCATGCTGAGGCCATATTGGCAATTGTTTTATGATATGTTTTCAAGTCAGTTTATATTTAAAACACATCTTGGAAGGAGATAAAGGCTAATTGATGCATAACTTTGTCATTCAGACATACCTAGTGATGCACAACATATAAATACTAACCTCAAACTTTAGAAAGTAATATATATATATATATACATAAAAAAAAAATCACTTTTGTAATCCAAACAAGTGTATCCATTACGAGAGAATGTTATACCAATTCATATTTTGAGTGTCAAGCATTGTGTCGGTTCTTGTAGACTTTCCTTGGAGATTCTAGAGAGAGAAATGAAGAGGATATGTATGGTGTAATTATCGTGCATCATACATTCATAATTGTTAGTAAAAAAAGGGTTGTTCTCATGCTCTCTTACTATTATTCTTATTTAATATTTGTAATGTGTATATCTTGCATGATGTGTGAGTAGTAGTATTAGGACTTGAAACACCATGATTAACATGTATCATCATTAATTCATTGATTACGTTGTTAATTTCCATATTTCTTATGGTGTGTTTCATGAATAACTAGTTCTAAGTGGTGCACAATTTAAGATTAGGCAAGATTCCTTCGAGATTTGATTGAGAAATCAACTTGTTAGATAGATCCAAAATATAGGGAGAAGTTACTCATGATTTTAGAGATAAGGTTGTGAAACTTTCTACATGAACATTTGAATAACATTAGATTCATAATCTCAATACGATTTTAGTCGACTGTTAACTAGGAAGAGATTTTAATAGACAAGACTAGAATTAGAAGTTAATAATCTCGAGAAAGACCTTGAATTTATTCATTGAATCTAGCAATTAGGGAAATTGACAATAAATCTCAGAAATAGAATAGTTAAAGTGCATGTTAGTTAATTGGTAAAGCAACTATAATTTGTGTATTGTATTAGTAATTAAACTAAGTTATTGCAATAGTGAAGTTGGTTATAGGAACCAAGTAATTACTTTAATTAATTATAATTTTTCTACTTCACATTTTGTTGGCTATATAATAGAAAAAAGGTAAGTAATAGTACTTGTCAAGATCCCCGAGGAATACGACCCTATAATTCATTCCTGTACTATGTGGGATAGGTACACTTACCTAGTACTGATAAAGTTATAGGAATAAGATTATAAGACTTAGTTTATTCAAACTAGGTCAAAATATGTACAACCATAACACTATCAACAAAAAAGTTGATACACTTGACGATTGAAAAGTTTCGATATTTAACTTAGAAATCATCTAAAATTTGGGTATTATGTGTTTTTCATGTTAATGGATCATATAATCTATCATCTAAACATTGAAATGGTGAAAGGAGTTATAATATTTTAATGGCCAATATCAATTGCTTGTAAATCTAAGCCCTTCATTTATTTAGCAGTATTGAACCATAAAATAAAAAAGTATGGGACTAAAGAAATTGCCATCAAATGGCAAGTTATTCTTTCATATAGTTAAAAATATTATGCAAATCTAATAAATAAATGGAGATCTACATAAGTGTTGTAATTGAAATGGACACAAAACTAAAGTTATTTATACCATTGCAAGAAAATCGGAGAAAAATTACTACATCATAATTTTGTTTTATTTCACTTTTTCTATATTTATGTACCCATGATGTATCCATTCATTAAAGAAAAATCAAATGGGATTTATTTCTAAAACCATATACTTATTATGTTCCTTAAAGATGAATGATAAGCAATGTTATGTGTCTTCTTTTTGAATGGATGTGGTACATCAAATGTAATTATGACATATTAAATTATAATTATATGATAAAAATTCCTTTTTAACTAGTTTAATAGGCTAATTAAGTGACTTTTTTTTCTGGTTTTCCTCAATCCTTCCAGGCTACTATGTTCTTCCATCTCACGCATCATTGCTAGCACTAAAAAAATATTTTTGCTAGCTGAAGCATTAAAACATGGACGATAATCCTGTTGTTTGCAATTTGAAAACTAAGAAGTTAAAAGAAAAGCATGAAGTCGGCGCTAGCATTGATGAATTACCTTAAGCACATTTTGTCTCTTATTCCCATAAAGGATGATGATAGAACAATTATATCATAAAAAAGTAGAAATATTTGTGGACATCTTTATCTCAACTTATATTTGAAGTAGAATTTTCTCTAACTAGAAGCTCTTTATGAGTTTTTTTAAATGGTTCTTCTTCTACACCATGCTTACATGAAAACATTTAACCTCTATTGTAAAGTTCTGCATAATTCTTCTTGAATTTATATATGAGTCTCTACTGATACAAAGAAGAATATTTGAGATTACTCTAGTAGATTAAGTGATCTTCTGAAAAAATTTATGTTGAAGTTGCTCGTTCTCTTGTTGTAACGCCCAAAACATAAGGGCACTTACAACCCACCATGTGTCTACATGGAATATGGATACGCAGAGGCTCTAAACATTGACACAGGATAGCTTAAAGAGTCCATCTAAACACATGTAACTATAAACCAACAATGGGTCTATGCCCTATCATACTATCTTAATACGTAATTACAACATTAACATAATAGGAGTCTTTATCTCCTATAGCTCATCAAACTAACATTGATAATCTACTAGATTGTCATAACCCTATAGGGTACCCTAATTGTAATTATATACCATATAACTAACTAAGGCCTCCAGCAAGTTACATAAAATTATACAACTAATGTTCCCCATTTGAAGTAGACAATTAAACAGGATCGATAGTTGTTTTGAGTGAGAAAGAGATTACATACACACACACATATATATATATAAAAAACCATGAACGAAAACACATACAGATCTAGGTCATCACAAAATATTACAACCATGGTCTTCAGGGGCTTCAACATAACCCTATTACAACGAAAACTTATAAAGAAAAATGAAATCTAACTTATATTATTACAAAACCATAAATAAGTCTCTATTACATATATGGTCTTCTTTCCAAGAGACTACATAAGTCCATCATACTGTAAACCCCGGTTTTTCAAGTAACCAAGATAACTCAAGAACCGAAAACCAAAACCCTAAACCAGAATAGCTTAAGTCTGGAGGGAGAACTAGGAACCCTAAATCCGGCTTTTCCTCGGTTTTCAACTAAGAAACTTTTATAAGAAAATTTAATTTTGAATATAGTTCTTGATTATATTTCAAACCAAGAAAATATCAGATTTTGAGAAAATTTTAACTCCGGGTCTTCTCGAGACCCATTACAAAAAAACGTGCCCAGGAACTTGAATTTGAGAAACTTGCTTGTGAATATTCATTTGAATCGAAATAAAATAAGGATTTCAAAAATATAAATATCATAATTTTTCAGTTTATAAAAAATACAGTTATAGCCTCCTTATTCGTATTTTTCTTACTACCGGTAATTAAGTTGTCTTGATTACTATTCATTACTATTCACAAGTACAACCTACTACTCATAAGTACACCCTATTCTTACAACCTTACCATCACTCAATCACATTTTCTTTTCCAAAGACTTTTTGTCTCTAAATTAATTATTTCAATTTATGACAATTAGTACTCAAATCAATCAAAACAAGTCACACAAAAATCAAATCTTCTCTCCCCCTACCCCCCAGTGAGCTCCTTGTGCAATTTTCTTTAATTCCTTTTTATCACATTTAACCTAATTTCATTTCCTATATAAACTACATTTTCTCTCTCTCACTTCATTCTCTCATTTTTCAAACTTTACAAAAGGTGAACTCGAGGACGTTGAATCCTTACCTCCGGATTATTATTATTAGAAGGCCGACGAACCTATGGCAGAGTGAGTTTCTCTTCCCAATTCATTTATTATATGTGCTTGATAATTAGTGCACTAGAATATAGGCCAAGTGAATTGAATATGTGTGATGGGGAATAATGGGAAATTGTATGATTGATTGAGAATTCAAATTAAGAATATCGAAACCGGGTGATAAAGTCTGGTTGTGTAGTTAGTTACGATGGATTGTTTGAGAAATTGTTTGATCACTTGAACAAAATGACTTAATCGACTATCCGGAATAATACGAAATTTGACATATGCATATCATAATGGGAAGAAGCATTAACATTGGTTGGTTAATCATGATCCATAAACGAGATAAAATCGGTTGGTTAATCGTGATCTATAAACGAGATTAAATTGGTTGGTTAATCGTAATCCACAAACGAAATAATTGTAGGTTACTCGTGAACCATAAACGGCATAAAGTTAATACCGCAATATTCGTTAATCTACTAACCCGGGATGGAGGGCGCAAGTCTATCCACATATAATTTCCGGATAGTCGTATGTATGTTGTTCTCATGTGATTGATGCATACACTTGCTTGTTTAAATTACTTGTTTGAATTGTTGTGAAATGAATGTTATTGTAGAAGAATTCACTCACTAAGCTAGTTAGCTTACGTCCCTATAGTTTCTTCCTTTTGCAGCTACCCAATTTGTGGCTTAGGCAACGTAACCCGACTGTGCAGGTACAGGAGCTAGGAGTTTCCCTTAGAAGTTGAATTTCTGTTTAGACTTCCATAGGAAACTTTTAAGACTTTGGATGACTGTATAAGGCCATTAACTATTCTTTTGCAGGGGAATATCCCTTAGTAAATGTAATATAAATATGAGTTATATCCTACTGCTAATGTATGCCAAATTAAGCTTTTATCTCTATTCGGACTTGTATTCTATTATCGTAAAGGTACGCTTTATATCTATATGAGCCTCTCGAAGGACTAAGGCTGTAATTTGGGAATCTTGTATGGCAGGTGGTGGACTGTTACGTTTAGGATACCCTATGGGGAGGGACACATACACTAACTCCCACTCCTGAGCTTGGTTTTAGTCTTCATGCTTTAAACCCTATAAATCAATAGTCTAAGAGAGCGTAAGCATATAAAGCTTAGTGAATAATAGAATCTTATTACATATCTTTAGTATCAAATAAGTTTTATCAGCAACGATATGCAATGCACTCATCAACCATATGTAGCAAACATGGTTCAAATAACTGGAATTCAAACTTGTGGAGATTTACGCCCTCCTAGGGGCTTGAAGGATAAGTTTAGTAGTTCATGCCCATAAGAATCTCAAAACTAAAGAAGGGGGACTTTTCCATTTTCTTTTATCATTTCAAAAATAGTTTTCACATAAACACCCTCTACTTCATTTAGAACTTGAGCAATCTCACTAAGTATTAACACTATAAAGCCAACTCCAACACAGATGACATTCTTCGAAGCCTGCTTAGTTTCTATAAAGCTGACAACCCTATTGTAACATATAAGCAGACCAATTGGTCCCAACAAGCATTACCACAAAATCGAAATGTTAACACGTGACTTGAGTATCATGCTAATGCAGTATGATGTTATGAAATGCATGCCATATTTAATTTTGAAGTCCAATAAACTTAATTCCATATTATCATGTTATCAGATCAATTTTAGGTACTCAATAATGCAACTATAATTTAATATCAAGCAAGTAGTTATCACTTTGATTATTAAGATTTACAACTCAAACATATAACATATGACGTACAAGATTTCTCATCCCCATGCATTTGATTCCTTATAATTACAATTATACTATATACCACTATTTACAATCACAAACAAAGTGATAGGATCCAAGTTACTCGCCGTAATAGTCCAACAGAAAGTCCAAATCGTGATTTGGGATTCCTATAAGATAGAAAAGCTTATATTACCATCTACTTAACAAAGGCAAGAAGGATAAAATAATATTCTAAAGCTAAAGGAGACAAAAAGACACTTTAAGGTTGACACGCCCCGTATCAAGGGCCATATGAGATAGGGCAACACATAAGCTTCGTCACACCCTCCACCATGCCCCGTATGGAGGATCACTTGTTGACCAGAGGCTACCATGCCTCTTGCCACACCCCAAATGGAGGATCACTTAATGATCAAAGGCTACTATGCCCCTTGCCACACCCTCATGGTGACCTAGATCCTACGAACAGAAATGGCCACACCCTTTACCACGAGTCGTGGTCACTCTATAGTGCATATACTTTTAACTTTACAATTTTTATACACTTTAACCAGCTTTACTTGTCTCAAGTTCATCTAACACACTCACACATCATCATAGAAGTCTCAAATTCATCATCCATTACTTCAACTCTTCCAACCCATCTATATTTTTCACATCAAACAACCACTCAACAAACCAACCATTAACTTCAAACTTTAGAACTTTAAAACCATTTCTCTATCATTCTACTTCTTATATCAAACAAACAAACTCATAAACACCCCATATCGACATTAACAAAAAAAAAAACACTAATATAATAACTACTCAACCACAAAAACAACAAAGATAAAGCATAAGTTAACTTACCAAAACTTGCTTTAACTTGAAGATGGAAGCTTAACTTATTGTTATTGATGATTTAGAAGAAAAAAATGATATTGATAAGTGGAGTGTGTGTGTGTGTAGAAATTTAGGTTTTGAAAGAGAGAAGAGAAGGAGAAAATGAAGGCAAAAATTTTGCGTCTTTAACGATAATTATATGCATATATATAAAAATTTACTTTGACTTTTAAGGCAATTCAAAAATGATTGTGTATGTGTGTGTGCACGGGAGTTGTGGTGGGTTACAAGAGTTAAATTTGGCAACCATTAAAATTAGAGAAAACTTATGTTAGCCTATTATTCTTCTAACACATTATAATTATCAATCATACCAATTCGAAACAAAGTTTAGTAACAATATAGCTTATAGTTCCTATTTAATTAAATAATTACTTATAAGAATTTATACCAACACTTTGAACATATTAAAAGTCTAGTTTATAAAATTTAAACTCTAAAAGAATAGAAAGAATACTCAAAATTGACAATTTCATTAAAACAATGCAATTGGAGATTTTGAACTTCTTTTTCTACTAAATTGGTTTTATAAAAGTTATTATACTTAAATTTACTCAACATTCATACACTACAACATATACAATCAAACACGTAAATTTTTTACTTTTTAATTCTATTTATAAAAACATGGGGATTACATAGATAGTCCGCGCTACTAGTGTCCTCCCTATAGTCCAAAATAACGTCATATCTAGATAACTCAATAGCCATAGGAGTTCCATCTGTACCTAAAAAGGAACAAGGATGAACCGAAGCCCAGTTCGATATACCAACAAACACATGTGTGTGTAAATAGTAACAAAATCACATGCACCAATATCATACAATGTAGCAAACAACTGTTTAATTATCTATAACATTTAGTCCAACATCCAACAAAGGGATAGCTCAGTATCTCTAAGCACACATAAATATTTACATGTATATATTAGTTATTGGGTACTCCCCGCTAATCATGATGCTAACACATCCTATATGTACCCAAATTATTTCTATGCACGACTCTACTGGGGATACCTTCACACATGGATCATCAGAGATGTTGTGATAATAGCATAGATACTCTCCACCTATTACCAATAGCCATGCACAAGCAATAAACACTCCATCAATGTAGGACAGTTAGTTAATCCATTTTAGTTCCTATCCTAAACATACACAAGCACACACATAGCATACACATACCTAGCAATCGCCTCGTTCCAAAGTCTATTATTCACTACCTAGATTACATACAAATAAGTTACTCAGAATTTCGATATATCTAACTTTCTCTTAGTATAATATATGATTATCGGTTCTATATCTTACTATTTAAGTTCTTATGAGTTTAGAGTTTACCTAAATCTTTAAGAGAGAGTTAGATGATTTTCTAAGGCTCTAAAGTGTTTTTAAACCTTTATTGATGGATTTTAACAAGGTCAAAGGTTTTTAACAAAGAAAATGCAAGTTGTCAAAAAGCTATTATGTGCAAAAGTGGCAATAGCAATTGTGCTCTCACTTGTGTACTTCTATACAAGTGAGTACGTCACTCATGTACTCTCTCATATGGGAAACAAAAGTATGGTTTTAAAGGTTTTAAAGCCACTATGTTCAACACGAGTCTCAACACAACTTGTATACTCACTCGTGTGGGAAACAAAACGTTAAAAAACTTGAAAAACATGCGTTGTTTTGTTCTACACAGATATAGACATGATTCATGTACTCAATTGGGTTGACAACAGAACCTAAGTTATGCAAAATAAAGTTTTACATGTTTCCACAGCTAGTGTACTCATTCGTATTGAAAACAAACACAAGATTCCTTTGTGAATTTTTGCAAAGTTTCAACCTTTTCTCTAGTCCCAACACCAAAACATAACCAAAAAACCAAACCCAACTCTTTTTCATATGCCTAAACACCCTTTCAATTATTCTCACAAATTAAAAGTTACAAGAAACAACATTACCTTGTTAGAATTCTATGATATCTTGTGTTCCCACTTCTTGAATCTTTCTTCCCTTAGAAATTTCTTAAAACTTCTTTCACAAACTTATTATTTCCCTATTACATCCTGATATCAACACTAAAAGACGAAACTTTATCTCTAAACATTCGTTTCTCCCTAAAATTGATAAAAAGAGGAAAGAGCTTTCACTTAGTGTTATTCTTCTTCAAAATGTCTCTAAGGATTACCATGATTTCCCAAGGGGAAAGCGTTTCTACAAACTTTACATTGAAGGAAAATGTTGAAAAGTGGGGTGGTTACTTTTTTATAGAGGTTTCATACATTAGGTAACCAACATATCTTTTGAACTTTCCTGTTATTTATCTCTCTGTCCTTATTTAAAATTTTTAATTTACTTTCCTACCCTTGAATTTATTTTTATTATTCTCAGGACATTTCACTTGTAACACTATTACCTATGTTTAGAGATGCCATGCACTCTTAGACTTCCTTCATATATTATCATTTGCTCGAATTTAATTGCGGCTAGTAATGAAGTCTATAAAATAGAAAACTTGTTACAGGCACAATGGGCATGGAACCTGCGTAACTACTTTGATGCTTAAGTCATTATTTACAATGACAAGCCCATAAAATATGAATGGATTAGTGCGATATTACCTTGATCTAGAATGGCTACAAATATTTATAGGAGACTGGCCTAGCAATTTTACTAGGCCAATCGGTGAATGGTTCGTTGGCTTAGTGGTTATAATCGTACTAAGCTTAGTGGTGATCATGGAGAAGTGTCACGACACTATATTACATGAAGTGATCCCGACTAAGCCATGGATTCCAAGTGAGAAATGCTTTGAGACAAACTAAACGTTGCATTTGGCTTGGTATGGAGTTTAGTTTTCTGTTAGTAACTTAGGGGCCCAAGGTTAAGTCTATTGGTATAGCCTAGTGGAATGGAGGGCTCAACTTAGACAGGCTCGAAGTCATGAATGGATTGTAAATAGTTATTCCCTCTCTTGCGTAGGAAACAGGATTAGGCTAATCATAAGGGCTGACCGAGTCCAACTAAGGAAATGACCTCTTTATTGTAAGTTGAATGCCCACCATTTTTTTATACTTGGGCCAATCAAAGTATCTTTTCACATACTAACTTTTCATGTTCTTAGTGAGAAAACATAGCGCATGGCAATAACGCATGAGCTACGAGTTGTGATGGTTATTACTCTATACTCTATCAAGCGATGCTATTTTATGTAATTTAATTTGAGTCGTTGATTTAGCAACCATGGTATATCCAACAATTAGGGGCTAGGGGTGATTTTGCTTTATTCTCTTCATCATTTCATTCTTTTGTCAAGGTTTCCATAGGCATCTATAAATATCTTATCAGGGCAGTCAGTTACATCATTCAGCGCTTTTTCTTTTTATTTTATCAATCCTTTAATCTTCTTATTTTTCAAGTGAATATATCCAAGATGGCTTGTGAGAGCTTCAGTTCATCTCGTACTATTACCTCCACTGCCCAGGAAGTCATGGAAAATAGGGTGAGAGAGTATGACCTCGTTTTAAGTGACTATTCCACTCCTCTTCACGATGGAGCCCACCTATTTATAGTGGCAGAGTCCTATCTCAAGGACCTTTATTAGGTGACAAGAATGGACACAGAAGATCCTGGGAATGTTTTCAATCCCTAACTTCGGTGTCGGTAATAGGCTTAACAACTTTCATAGCAATGCTTCCAAGGAGTATCTTTGTAAGGCGCAAGATCATTATCTTGTCGAGGTACCTAATGACTACACTGCCTAAGGTCGAGCGACCGGGTGACCCTGGTTTATAGGTCCAAGTTTTGTGTTTACATTAAATGAATGAAGTTTGGCTTGTGTCTCCCATTGTTAGACTATCAAGACATTTTGAATCACTTCAATTGGAGTCCAGTCTAGTTGATGTTGAATTCTTGGAGGTTATTGATTGCTTTTAAGGGCATCGGCCTCTATCGGAGACCTTCTCCGCAGTTGCTCCAACACTATTTTATGATCAAGTGAGCTAATAACAAATGGATGCAATTGCAGCAAAGAAAAGCGTTGCCTTTCTTTACTGGATTGGACTCTACCATGAAAGATTGGAAAGGAAAATTTATCATTGGGAAATGGCTCCACTCATGACTCCTTGGGTAAATCCAACCCTAAGTCTTCCTCCAACCATATTGCTTGCTAATGATCAGGGACTTTTGCGAAGCTTAAGTCTTTTATGAAATGGCATCATACTATAGGTGTTGACCTCCTTAATGCTAAGGAGGTCAAAAAATTCTATGTGGAGCGGGGGCCTTATTCCATACTATAAGCCTAATCTAAAGAGAAGGAGAAGGATGCTTGAGGTACGGCTCAAGCATGATCTTCAAGCATTTGAGGTTATCTATTTGTTAAGAAATGTTATTTAAAGAAGATATAGCCAATGAGTTTGTCTGTCATTGCTTTACATTAGTTTGATCTCGATCTTTTTTTTCTTCCCAGGTGATACTAGAAAAGGGAGCCTGGAGATATCAATTAGTTTTTTTATCCCAGCCCATTAGAGGGTAAGTGTAATAAGAAAGCTTTGCCAGAATGTGGAAGATGAGATATGCAGAGCAATCGTTCAGTTGTTGAGGACCCAGCAATCTAGAAGGGTAAAGTACCTATAAAGCCTTCGGGCACCAAAGAGGGGTTGCTACACAAGGGGGACCTAGATTGTCCTAGACCCCCACAAAGAGGCCTCATTAGGAAAAAGGTGGGGCTTCTGTCGTTCCTCCAATGAATAATAGGTCCCCATTTGTCGATAGAGATGATTGCAAGGACATGGATGCAAATACGATGACCATGAATCCCCCTAACACTAGTTAGCTTTCGGATAACTTGATCGAGATAGATTTTAGCCATCATAAGGAGTACGTTCCCATGCTGGTCAAAGGCAAAGGGACTTCTAGGCTAATTTTCACCCTTTCACCTACCCCTATTTGACACAGGTTAATTAATCGAATTGAGTTGCTACATAAAAGTCATTGTTTGTTTTCTTTGAGTTCACCATTCAAAGGGGACGATCAATCAGGGTACTTTGCTTACGTAAGTATACCCAAACTTGTTCTTATTGTTTTTCATTGTACCACTCGCATATCTCCTTTATTGCTTGTAGAGAGTTGCTAAAAGTGTTGCAGAAGTAGTTTTGTGGGTAAGACTTTCCAAAAGGAGATCAATTGTTTATGATCGAAGCATTTCGATCAAGATAGATACTTAAAGAAGGTAGGTTTAGCTCCTACCATAAGTCGATTTTATTATAACACTTGTTATCGGTACCATGCCCTTTATTATAGGATGAAGGCTGATTATGACAGCCTAGAGCAAAGTTTCTAAAGGAGGGATTGGTAGACTAACTGCTAAAGAAAGGAGAAGCTGGTTGCCGAGAAGAATCTTGAGGAGTTGCAGTTCAAGTTACAAAATTATGAGTTGGATGCTCGAAGTGAGATTTATTTACTTGATGACAAGAGGCATGAGCTCCGTAGGGATAATTAGGAGTTCCATGCTGAGAATAATCACCTTCAGCAATTATTGAAAGATAGTTAGAGAGAGTTAGCAAAAAGCCGCTCGGGTTTTCATTCCTACAAGACAGAGCTGATGCTGCAAAGAGACAGGTGCCAATGCTGCAACGAGAGAGTTGACTTGAAGAAGTTCTATGAAGACCTAGATAAGTCCTAGAGAAAGCATGATGAGCTATGTGAGTGCATTAGGGCACTTGAATTCGAAGTTGTTGCCTTTAATGTTAGTCAACAGGGTTCTGCCCCTTATGATTATTTTTACAATAAGGTCCGGCGAAGCGAAGATTGGAGATTGAGTAGGGAGCAATCGATGAGGGGTCAGGGCTCCTAGGTGAAGTAGCTTCCCCTATTGGTTTGATAAGTGGTGTGGCAAGCGGGGAGTTTCCTACTTCTTGGATTGATCAATTATTAGAGGAGCTGGATGAGGAGTTCGCAAGGGATTGATGCTGTTTGTTAGGATAACTTTATTTTTTTCTACTTTTTTGTTCGGTCAGTGTGCCGATTGCTTGATTTTCTTTTGTTTACTTAGTCGAGATGCTGGCCATTTGATGTAGTTCTTTCAATGAAATTTTGATTCAATTTCTTTCTAAGATTTTTTTTTCTAGAGGTCTTTTGCTTTCTATATTGCATTTTTTTATTTAACCTTTACCCATTTATTGCTTTCCAAAAGTTTATGTGTTATCATTCCAAGATTTATACTTTGTCTTCATTAATGAGTATCTTATTATGGATCGTTAGATTATGATTGAATCAATCAAACGAGTAGGGTTTTGTGTCCTTTGATGTTCCCAAGATACTACAGGGTTTTTTCATCATTATCTATTCAAGCTTTTGCTTATAAATAGAGGGGGTGCTTTCCTCCTATCATTTCATTCACAAACCTTTTCTTCTTTGATTTGTGAGCATTCTTTAATCTTGAGAGTAACCTCTCTTTTTTTTCATGGAATTTTGGTCTCCTATTAGCTAGAAAGGTTGAGCCCTTAGCATTGTGTTGCTTCACCTCCTTCTCAGATGGTTCAAAGTTTTCCTAAAGGACTTTTGTTTGACGTAACCCTTGTTTATTCACGGTGGCAAGATCTTTCTTCTTGTGTATGGTGGGTAATGGAGGCCATAAGTCTCATTATTTCTAGTTATATAGAGCTTCTAACGATGAAGAAGGAGCATGTGTAATCAAATTAGGCTGATAGCCTTTTATTGTTCTAAGGTTTTTGCTCTCTTTCTCTTTTGGCTCTTCGAGAAAAGTTAATGAAGAAGAACCAAGAGAGCTACTCTTCGTCTTTGGAGGTTTTAGATGTTAGGAAGATCAGATCGACCAAAATGGAGTAAGCAAAAGAGGGGTAGTTAAGTCGCTCCTTGTTATTGCAAAGACTCGGTCGTTGTCAATTCTCCAATCATCTAACTTGGTGCAACTCATCAATGTAGTGGGTAACTAGATTCCTACCAATTAGGAGATGAGAATTCCTATTGCTTGTGAGTATTTCAATCGATAAAAGGTCTAAATGATGGCATTGGCCAGGAAGAGTTCTATTGTTAGGAACATATATTGAAAATTTATAGTGTCTGGCTAGAATGCCATTTTAAACTAACCCAACCGAGAAGCCAATCAAAACTACTGTACTTTTCTTGAAGTTAATAAACAAACTTTGAAATCAATTTACTTTCTTTCAAGTGTTCTTTATTTTGCTCATTCCCTATTAACCAAGACGTAGGTGCTGAGTGTCAATAGCTCAGTCAGTTAATCCCTAGGGTTGAAGCCTTAATAGGGAGTTAAGTATTTAAGACATGAGTGCTGGGTGTAAGTAGCCTAGTCAATCGGTCCTTAAGGCTGTAAGCCCCTAGATTTTTCGGTAATATAAGTAAACCCTAGAACCAGAAGTCAAACCGGAACCCTAAAGTTAACCTAGTTCTATGTTTAGTCTAGTGAATCTAGATCCAGAAATCCTGTGTTCTTAAACCCTAGACAACGAAATTGAGTTAATTGTGGAAAATGGTTCGTAATAATATAGGAAAGCTTAAAAATATTAGATTTACAATTTTCTAGTATCTTTCGGATCCAAACGGGATCAGTTTTCAAAATCCATGCCCTGGTGCACTGGATAGTGAAAATATTCTGACAACACCAATAAACTCGTAAACATATAAGGTTTTCAAAAATATTAGTTTTAGAATTTTTCGGTAACTAAAAATATCAGATATAGGCCGTTTACGCGTATTTTTTTTACTACCGGTATCTTAATTGTCTAGTTGACTACTCATAGTACTATTTCTAATATTCATTATTATTTCTCTATCTCTATTTTTTTTTTTTAACACTCTATTCTTACACACTACCATATCTATACCTTACAATTTACTTTCCTCATACAACTTTAATCACATCACACTTTATATATTACTTCTTTTTATTACAAAACAACCAAAATTAATCAATTTTTCTCTTCTCTTCAAAGCCTTGCCGTCCACTCCCCCTCTCTCATCACTCTCAATTTATTTTCTTTTTTAATTTATTTAATTACATCTAATTTCCACTCGAAAACTCTATAAATACCCTATTCCTCCTTAATTTTTTCACACAACTCATTTCCTACTAAAACTCTACCAAAATTACTCCTCAAACATTCTCTCTCAAATACTCTCCCAAGTCCTCTCTTCTCTCCACAAAACCATCTCCCACATATTACTACAACCCATTCTTTTCCTCTTCAACAAACACATAACTTAGGTAAAATTTCTTACACATATTCATCATGTTCATACAACTTAGCATGAGCTTAGTGTATGTTTCTTAGACTCATGAGAGTTAAAGAAGCAACAATATGTTCATGTTTTGTTTTTGTTCATGTTCATATTTTACATTATTATTATTATATTATTGTTATTATTGTTATTATTATTTGCTCTAATCTAACTTCTATATAGTATTATGTATATTATGTATATATAATTCTATAAAGCATATAAGCTCACTTGTTATTTATTTATTTCTATGCTTGCAATTTATTTATTTATTTCATGCTATTATTAAGACTAGTCTTTCTAGTCTTAGACTTGTTCTTATCAAGTCAAAACAATTTTCTTTTTTTTTTCTTTTCTTTTTGGGACTAGTCTATTCTTAGTCCCGGGATACCTTGATGAAGCTAAGGTTCCCAATACTTGACTTTATTATTATGCTCTTATTACATTTATCTTATTATATTGTTTTTATTATATTTCTCATAGTTACATATTCTCATTCATGCATGAACATGTTGATATTGTCTCAACAACTATGAAAAAGAGTTTTCTTAAATAAAAAAAAATAAGAAGTCTCTTTAAAAATAAATTTTTTCATGTAAAAAATGATTTTTTTTCATAAAAACACAAAGTTTTATCTTAACAAATTTTATCCAAAGTTAGAAAAGTTCATCACAAGTTTCTAATAATAATAGTACATGGGATTTCATCCAAGTATACATAGAGTAAAATATCACATACTCTTTTTTTAAAACCAATGAAATAGGAAAGTTTCTTTGAAAAATTAATATTGCTAAATCATTATTCAATAAAGGTTGTCTTAAACTCATATGTAAAGCTTTCATCAACATACTAAGGTTTAGATAAGTTTTTCAAAATTATCAAAGAATAACCTTTCTAAGGACAAGCTTTACTTAGGAAATAAAAATAATAAATAACTTATAAGATCATTGATATTATTTATTTAAAATGGATCTAACTTTAGAACACATAACCAAAAAATATTTAGAAAAATTATATTTTTCAAACACTAAGAAATAAAGTTATAGGAATCTTAACAAGACTAAAATTATTCTTTGAAAATTTAATTATTCTCAATATTGAGAAATGGAGGAAATACTCACTTATAATAATTTAATAAATTTTCCCAACAAAACTAAAAATGAAATTTTCAAGTCTTAACATTTTCTTACTTTTAAGACACATTGTTTTACAAGAATCATTGTTAAGATTGTAAGCCCTAGAAAATTCTAGTAAATAATTTCAGAATGAACCCTAAAAATGACTCCAAATTATCGAACTTTAACTAGTCCTAAATCACTAACGAATTCGGAAATTCTTAATCTTGAGAAAATAAGAATCCTTAAAAATAAAATAAGAACTCAACATACTTTAATTCCAAAACCACTACGTACGACAAATTCTGTACATAACTCCGACTTATAAAATCGGGTAATATAGAGCCCAAAAACAAATTATTAAAAAGTAAATAATGATTAACCTTCGGAAATAAAACCCAATTCAATAATTCCGAAAACATTAAGAGATATTAAATACTTACAAAAATAAAATTTAAAATAAATTTCTCAAACTAAATATGTTGTATAAACATAAAACGTCAGTTTCCAAATTGGCAAAAATCTAAACCGGAAGATCACCCGAGAACCTTAAGTGGAATACAGTAGTTTAAGTCCGGTAATCTCGCGCCCTTAACCCTAGGAGCTGAGTTGTAGTTTAAGTGTGTAGAATAGCTCGTAGTAATATAAGGTCGCTTAAAAATATCATATTGGTAATTTTTTGACCTATTTCGAACCCGTTCGGATACAAAATTTGAAAAGCGTGTCCCGGGGCTCGAGATATCAAAATATACCATTAATGCCGTTAGACTCATATTTTCATAATGATTTCAAAAATATCAGTTTTATAATTTTTTCGATAACTAGAATTATCTGATTTTGGAATTATATTCGTATTTCATTACTATCGGTAATTAACTAGTCTTTTGGTACTATTCACTACTATTCATTATACAATTTTATTATTCTTATAAACCCTTATATTTTTAGATAAATATTTTATATATTATAGAAAATTTTTTTTCCAAAATTTAGTTCGATTCAGGTTTTTACGAGATCAGTTTCTGTTTAAAACCTGATACTAAAAATAAAATAAATTAATTTAATAATTTAAAAATATTTGAAAAATATTTTTATTTTCATAAAATAATTTTTTAGTTTTTTTGGGGTTATAAAAATATCATTTATAGCTCATATTCGTGTATTTTAATTATACCGTAACTTATTTGATAATTCACTAAAATAAATTAATTAATTATGTTATTTTAATTATGAAAAATATGCTACAAATATTTGGAATACCTTTTCTATATTTTTATTATTTTTACTTTATTTTATTAAGAAAGTACTCTTACATCCATGCCTTTAAGTACAGCTTTCACATATCACTTCTTTTTCACTTCAATTTTTTTACACTTCATTATATCACTTCATGGCAGATTTTGACTCCTTTTTGCTACCGTTTTGTCTCTTGAAATACCACAAAATTAATTAAAATAACCCTTTTTCAAATCATTCTTCAAGAAGCTATACATATTATTAATTACATTACAATTCCAAGTCAAAACAAACCAAATTCCCCCCCTCTCCTTGGTCTTTCACATGCAGCACCCCCTAATTTGCTGCCCTTGTTTTATTTTTTTTCTTTCAATTAATACACTCATCTCTCTCCATTTAATGCCCCTCATTTACATCCTTTCATTCCTTTGAAACCCTATACCATTTACTCTCTCTTTTCCTCCATTTTTCCTCTCTTTCTTTCTTCTTTTGTTCTTGTTCTTGTTCTTGCAAGAGCACAAGCTGCCCCCATCTAAAAAAATCACTTCCACACTCCATTCTTGAAGATTCTCTAAGTATACCTTCTTCTTAAGCTTCCATAGATGATATAGGTAAGGTACAGTGAGAGTTTTATACATCAAATGACTTTCCATAAGCTTAAAAACTAAGGATGATAATGCCAAAATGAAACACTCCTCTTCTCCATGATTATTTTCTTGTATCATTATTATTTTCTTGCTAAAAGTAGTTATATTTTTAGATCTAACTTTTTTTTGTAGCTTTGATTTTTTATGTTTTAGATCTTGTTATTTGAGTTATTATTTTGTTATTGCTAATGATTTATGCATATATTCACCATTCACATAACTATCTTAGTGTTCATGCATTTATAACTAGTATAGTAAACTAGATCTAGTTGTTTTAGGTTCATAAATGCATTAGACTTTTGATTTATTTTCTTAAATAACTTCTAATAGCTTGATGATAGTAGAAAAGTTTTTAGAAAGCTCAAGATCTATTTTAGTTTCAACAAAAATCATTTTTAAAAATTCGGATAAAAAGGGAACCATATTTAGAAAAGCTATTTTTCAACTTCAAAATATGTATTTTGCATTTAAAATAAAGGGATTAAGGAATAGATATAATAAATGAATGATTTTTAAGAGTAAAGTTTAGATCTATGAGTTTATAGTTTACTACCACGCATTTCTTTTATATTCATGTTCATATTATGTGTAGATCTTAGATTTGAACTTGAACAAAAATAGTAAAATTCGTATCTTGACGAAACCTATATTTAAAAACCACTTTCCAAGTCTCAAAATGGAAGTATTAGTTGAGAAAATGAAGGTTTAGTTGATGTATATCATCAAGAATTCTTTTTACAAGAATCAAAGGTGATTTTCAAAAGTTGTTTTCAAAATAAAAATCTTATTTTCAGATTTAGGCCAAGACCTAGTTTAAAAATATGTTTTCTAACTCAAAAATGAAGATTTTATTCAACAAATGGAAGGCTCTTAAGATAGGATATGTAAAGGATGATTTTTCATAAGTTTAGATGGATTTTATCAAAAGATATGTCAAAAATAAATTTGGTAAATTCGAATCTCAACCAAGACCAATTTTGAAAACCCATTTTTCAACTTCAAAACAAAGCTTTTATTAAAGAAATGGAAGCCTTAGGGGTTAGGTTTGATTAGCAAATGGTTTTTGAAAGACTAAATGAGTTTTACAAAGAAAACAAACTCAAATGAATTTTTCAAAATTCGGATTTGAAAATAGCCACCATGTTAACACCTATTTCCAAATGCCAAAATGATAATTTTTATAGGAAAATGGAAGTCCTAGGGAATATATATAATAAAGACCAAGTTTTGATAAGGATAAGAGAGGTTTATTAAAATATAACCTTAGAACAACAAATGGTTCCCAAGAATAAGTTAAACAATGTTTTCATTCTTTAAAATTTTATAAAATTCGTACTTAGGCAAACCACCTAGATAAACATCTATTTTTTAACCCCAAAATGAAGGTTTTTATTAAAATAATGAAGGTGATAGTTATATAGGTCATCAAGGCTGAGTTTTGATAAAAGCAAGTATGATTTTACAAGAAGAAAAACTATTTTTCTTAAGTCTAGTAAAATTCAAAGTTTTGCAAAGTAAAAGTTTTCAAAAAGAATTCTTGGTACTATATGTATACATATAGATAGATCATCTCATAACCTTCATAACAATAGCTTGTAGGTATTACATAAATACATGATGCATTTGCAGAAATAAAGTAAGAAAATTTGAGTTGCTTGTCATAAGAAATTTGTAATAATGGAGTAATGGCATGAAAACACTTACTTCCAAACTTAAAATAGAAGTTTTATTAAAGAAATGAAGTCCTTAATGGCTAGGTATGGTTGAGCCTTAATTTTCTAAGTATCAAGTGATTTTTACTTAAAGGAATCACCACAAAAGCAATTTTTACAAAATTCGGATTTTGGGATGAACCAATTTTAAAAACATGTTTATAAAGTGTAAAATGGAAATTTTTATTGAAAAAAAAAGGCCTTAGGGAATATACATAATGAAGGCTTAATTTTGACAAGAATAAACAAATTTTATCAAGGAATTTTTCTAAAAACAAGTGAGAATTGTCAAGAATACAAGACTAGCTTTTCTAAGATAATTTTTCATAGTCTTACAAAGAAAAAGTTTTCTAAAAATTTCTTTTATTCAATATCATCAAGAACATGTATATATATATATCTCATGACATATCATTTATGATAGTAACTTGTTCATATTGCATGTATACTTGCTTTAGATAGTAGAAACTTCATGAACTTTCACAAAATCAATTTTCTAAATCGGTTTTTCGCTACTGTTCTGATCTGATCCAACCTTTTCGAAGCTTCAAATTTTTCAAAACATAAATATGATATTAGAATTAGATATATCTTTCGAAGTAGATAGAAATCCATATATAATTTGCTAAATTCAGAGTTAAAACGACCAAGTTATGGCCGTTTTGAAGTTGGAATTCCCGCTTAGAACGAGAATTACGAATTTGATAGTTTGTATGAGATAGAATGGATTAGTTTTAATAGAAATACTCATTTGGGTATTTCTTCCTTTTTAGGTGACCCCGAAATCGACGATTCCTTACCACCGAATTACTTTTACTAAGAGACCGGTGATCCAATGGCCGGGTGAGTTTTCTTCTTATTTTGTTACCTTGCTTGTGCTTGTAGTTAGTTACGTTAGAATTAGAAAAAGATAAATTGAAATGAATTGTGACATAATCTTGGTTGAACAAATGATAAGTATATCGAGGCAGGACTTGTTGTAAGACCATTGTATGAGTTAGCATAGACTTGAATTGTTTGAAATTCTCTATGATCGCTCTTAACCTACATAATTAATATGCCACGATTATATGAATAAATTATACATGCATATCACATATTGAGTCACATTGCATAGGCTAATATACCTTTGGTGGGACAAAAGTATATTAGTGGATGGCGAGTGGGCCAATGTTAACATTAAGGATGTGAAATCGCTTAAGTTAATAGTAGTCTGTGTAGGCACTTGAATCAACTACATAAACAACAAGAGAAAGAGATCGGGATTATGGTTGCATGACTTATGGACCACCCCACTCAAGATTAGAATTATGGTTGCATATCTTATGCACCATCCTAACCCCGAATGGAGGGCGTAAATCCATTCACATATGGCTACCAGTAAATCATATGCTTGTCTACTCATGTGTTTGTTCATGCATAGCATATGGATGAATTAATAACTTGCTTGTTATTTTATGAAATTAAGGGAACTCTCACTAAGCTAGTATAGCTTATACCCCAATAGATGTTTGAATAAACAGGTTGACGGGATAATGCTACTTGGGGACCGAGATGGTTGGAGCCGAATATAACTTCGGGATTTTGGCAAAAAGAAAGAATGCTTGAAGATATTAGCTGGGTGTTATGAATTGTCTTGTAATAGTTTGTGTAGTGAAATCTGTGGATGAATTGTATATGAAGTATAATGAATTGTATTTCCTTTACATTTTTACTTAAGTTGTATCAATATAAAATGTATCTCTCCAATGTGTCTCCTCTATGTGTTAGACGCCTTGTACATAGTATGGAAGCCTTCGTATGACTGAGGCGGTCATTCCTAGGCTTTAATATTGTGTACGGAGGACTACCACGTTTAGGATACCCTTCGGGCTGTAACAGAGACAACACCACTAAATTCATACATATAATTTGAGTCTATATATTCAAAGGATTTTTCAACCAAACAAATATCTATATTTTTTGTACAAAGATTTTTGGATGGAGAAAAGTTTGAAAACTTGAGTTTTAAAATCTGGAATTTTCGTATCAATTTTTTAAGTTGCTATTCTGAGACCCAAATGACTTCTTTTGATAAAAAATAACCTTAAAAATGGCTAGATCTTTTTGAATAGGTAGAAATCGATATATAATATGCGAAATTCCGAGTTAAAATGAGTAAGTTATAGCCATTTTAAGTTGGGATTTCTATTCATGAGAATTTTGACGAATTCAATAAGATAGAATTAGAAAATTTGAATAGATCTTGGATGAAATACTCATTTCGGGTATTTCTTTTGTTTAAGTGTCGAGGACCAAGATCTTCTCTTCTCCGAGGATTACTTCGACTCATAGAAGATCGCTATAAACGAATGAGTTTTCTTTACGTTTATATATTTGCGCATGTGCTTATAGAATAGAACAATAGATGTTAGGAAAAGATGAAATTAATATGCATGTGGGATATCATGGGAATTATGTATGTGAATGGTTATGTGTGATTAATGAACGATAAGTATATTGGAACCCTGTCTACGATTGATATAATTGTTTCTATGTATGTATTGCTAAATGTGCAATTATTGCTTGATCGCTTTAAATAAATTAATATCATATTAGAATCCCCATATAATAAATTGCTCATGCATATCACTTAGAATATCATTTTGAAATTTTGCTACTACACCTTAGCGTGGGATCGGAAAGGTAAGCTGCCTAGCTATATCTTGAGGATTTAGGACATTCGAGGAATATGGCCTCGGGTTGTAGCCAAGCCTGATCGATCGCTTTGGGTATGAAAAGCCTGAGAACTAGTAGTATGGTTTGTTGGAACCTCAAGACACGGGCAAATTTTAAGGAGGTCGTTTGGGGCCCAGCTCAAATTATTCCCTAACCACCGATGGAGGGGTAAATCCATCACACATACGAAACCGGATAGTCGTATGTACTGTTTGATCATATGATTGTTGCATTTCATATGCTTGTTTAATGAACTTGGTTGAATGGTTGCTATGAGTACTTTTGCGTAAGGAATATCTCACTAAGCTAGTTATGCTTATACCCCAATAGACTTTTGACATTGCAGGATCATTATTTTGCAACCGAGACCATCTTGATCATCTGGGTAGAATCTTTATTTTTGGATGCTTTTGGAGGAACTCTGTTTTGAAGTCTTAGAGTAGATTTCTTCTAAAATCTTCTAGCTTTAGTCATTTATCTCAATAAGATTATGTTGTTAAAAAATTATCAGGGGAATGCCCCTTAAAAGTTGTAAGACTTTATATTTTAATGAAATATATTAAGTGTTATTTTGCATGTTCTACTGCCAATATCTTAAAATGCATTACTCCACCGGTCTCCTTTTGATGTGAATGTACACCTTGTACCGATATGGAAGCTTTTGAGTGACTGAGGTAGTCATTCTTAATTTTTAATATTGTGTAGGGTACCCATTGGGGCGTGACAAAGGCTAGGTCCTTACTAGGCATTTAAATATTTAGGACATGAGTGCTAAGCATAAACAACCCGATTAGTCGATCCATAGGGTCGGAGCCTTGCTAGGGAGTTAAGTATTTAGGAAAGGTGCTAAGTGTAAGTAGCATAGTCAGTCAATCCCCAAGACCGAAGCTTTGTTAGGGTATTTTAAGATGTGGGTGATGAATATAAGCAACTCGGTCAATCTATCCCTAGGGCCAAAGCCTTGCTAGGAAATTAAGTTTTTAGGACATGAACACTACGCATAAGTAGCCTGGTCAGTTGATCCCTTGGGTTGGAGTATTATTAGGAAGTTAAGTATTTAAGACATAGGTATTGAGCGTAAGCAGCCCGGTTAGCCGATCCTTAAGGCTAGAGCCTTACTAAGGATTTTTAAGACATAGGTGCTGAGCATAAATAGCCCAGTCAATCAGTCCTAAGGCTGGAGCTTCACTAAAGAGTTAAATATGTAAGATACAAGTGTTCACATAAGAAGCTTAGTCTGTCACGTCCCAAAGGGTACCCTAAACGTGATCGCTCGCCATACTCAATATTAAGACTTAAGTATGACAACCTTAGTCATCCTAAAAGTCTCGATATCAGGTGTAAGGCGTACTTTTACGATCGTAGCAGGCCAAACTTTGGATCAAGCCATTTAAGTAGTTATACATAGTAGTAATTTAGAAAATAAATCATAACAATATGATCAAGGTTTTAAACATATACATAAAGAGTCTTACAAACCTTAAGGAGCATTCCTCCGTAAAAACAACTAATTCTATCAAGTCTATTTCCAAATAATTACATTTTTGAGTTTCTACTTGGAAATCTATATCTACTTATAATTCTTGACTTCTAACCAAAAGCTCTTGGCTCCAAAAGGTATTACCTAGGTAAAGTATCCCCTAGGCTCTAACCAAAAATATGACTATTGCAAGAGATATTTAAGAAGGTATAAGCTACATACTTAGTGAGAATTATTTCTATAATTAAACACCCAACAACCCAACAATTAAAACAAGTTTATTCAAACAATCATATGATATACACAAACACGTGAGCAAACAATATATATGATTTTCTAGGAATCATATGTTGAATAGATTTACCTCTCCATGCGGGGTTAGGAGTTACAAGTTGAATAGACTAATTTTTATAATTATAATTTCCTTTGTAGTTTTGTTCAATCCACTACCTAGCTGAAAAACATATTTTATCCATATGTTTTTTCACCGTAATTTTAATCTGAGCGATCCTTTGCCATTTTATAGATCTTATGGGCTCTATGAACCTCCTTACTATGCCTTTATCCTACCAAGGGTATAATAATAAGTGCAATGAACTCACCTAATGATATGCATGAATCAATTTAATTAAATACTCATGGCATGATAAAATATTTTATGGGTGATCATAAATTCGCAAACAATCATTCATACAATAAAGCAAACACTCATTATGAACAATTTCCGCCTCGATATACTTAAACATAATTTCTACCATATATGCAAAACACATGCACTTTTCCATTTTACCTTTTCCTAAGTTTAAAGCCACTAATTTGTAAGCAAAAGCATAAGTGCAAAAATGTAAGAAATAAACTCACTCGGCCATTTGCGCGGAAACTTCTAGTCAAAGTAATCATCGGGATAAGAGAATTCGGTCTCTACATCACCTAAACAAAAGAAATACCCAAAATGAGTATTTCTTGGAAGTTTTACTTAAACTTGCTAATTATATTCACTAAGTTCATCAAATATCATATAGAGGGAAATTCCAACTTAAAATGTCGTAACTTACTCATTTTAACTCGGAATTTCGCATATAATATACCGTTTTCTATCTACTCAAAAAGATCTATTTGTTTCTAAGGTTATTTTTGTCATAAAAAATTATCACATCCCAAAGGGTACCCTAAACATAACAGTCCGCCACATACTATACGAGACTTAAGAATCGCTACCACAGCCATTTAGAAGTCTAGTATTAGATGCAAGGCTTTCCTTTACGATAATAGAATACTTGTGTAATTGGAGATAAGTAGTTTAACTTGATAGAAATAGCATCAAAATACAAACCATAGATATTCAGGATCATTTACAAAAACTAAGGGGCATTCCCCCAAAAGAATAATAAGCCCAGGTAATAGTTTTTGACATCAACTTGAGCATTTAAGGTTTCCTATGGAAGTCTATACAAAAGCTAAACATAAACTTCTAAGGGAAACTCCTATTCTTGCTTTACCTGAATTGGCCAATTCTTGGGCCGCGACCACAGATAAGGAAACTACAACAAAAAGAAGCTGTGAGAGTATAAGCTACGCTAGCTTAGTGAGTAAATACTTCCAGCATATACGTATCCATTTATTACATACAAACAAGTTGATTTAATCATTCATATGAAATGCAACATCAACATGGCCATACAAGACATATAATCAATCGAAAATCATATATTAAATGGATTTATACCCTCCATTCAGGGTTAGTAGATTAACAAATCCTACTATACTACTTTGAATATACTGCTTCATTTTGTGGCTCATGAGTAACCCATTAACTGTATCGTTTTATAGATCACGAGCAACCCATTTCATTCATGTCGTTTATGGATCGCAAGTAACTAACATGATTAAATGCACCATCCCCAACGTGAAGTGATTATGTCCATGTTACTTATTAATCCAAGTAATTATTAATACGATTTCAAAGGTGACCAAGTAATTTGCAAACAATCATAATCATGGCATATGGATATTCACCAATTAATCATCCTGTTTCGATATACCTAGCACGTTTTTCTCAATACATCAAGAAAACATACATAATCCCATGATTGCCCATAATGCATTTCGATTTTTATCTTTGCCTATCATTCTAGTGCAACTACAAATTACAAGCATAACAAGGAATCGTAAATAGGAAGCATAATTCACTCAGTCATGGTCTCCAGTCTCTATTCATAATAGTCCGGGGGCAAAGAATCCTTCGATTCGAAATCACCTAAACGAAAGAAATACCGAAATGAGTATTTCAAACCATAACTAATTCCAACTTATCAAATAAAAACTTTCAAGTTCGTAAATTTCGTAGTTAGTGGAAATTCCAACTTAAAACAGTCATATTGGTCATTGTAACTTGGAATTTCGTAAATAAGTAGTTGATTTCTAAATACTTTGAAAGATCTATCTAATTCTAAAGTTATTCTTGCATTTTGAAAAATTTTAAGTCTCGAAAAGTTCGGATCAGATCTGGTTAGTAGTTAAAAACCATGTTTCCGAAATTATTTTGTGAAATTTACATTGTTTCTACCATGTATATTAAATATACCTGCAATATCAATAAATTAATATTATGAATGACATATTATGAGCTATCTATGTGTATGTTCTTGATGATATGTGGTAGAAAGAATTTTTAGATAAATTTTTACTTTGAGAAAACTTCAAGAATACTTGATTTAGAAAAACTAGATTTGTTTCTTGCAAAATCACCATTGTTTTCACTAAAATAAGGTTTTGATGACCTTTATGCCTAATATCCTCAATATTTTAAGAAATTTCTTCATCTAAAAGTTGGAAAATTGGTGTTGAAATGGGATTCTTGCCTAATTACGAATTTTGCAAGAATTGTTGGTGATGAAAATAAAGTTTGATTTATGTGTTGGAACTTCTTCCTTTGTTTTAGAAATATTCTTTGGTGAAAAAATTCATTTGCTTTTGTCACCATTAAGTCTTTACTATACCTATTCCTAAAGGCTTCATTTCTCAATTAAAATCCTCATTTTGGAGTTTGAAAATAGGTGTTTAAATATGGTTCCTTTCCAAATATGAATTTTTGTTAATTTGTTTTGAGGTTATTTCTTCGGAAAAACTTATTTGATCTTTCTAAAATTAAGTCCTAATAAAACATATTCCCTAAGGCTTCCATTTTTTTTAGTAAAACTCTTATTTTGGGGTTGGAAAATAGTTGTTTACATATCAACTCTTCCTAGTTACGAATTTTATGTTCTTGTTGGAGTTGAGATAAAATTCTAACTTAACTTTTGTAAACTTTTCTTATTTTGAACGTATCTCTTAATAAAACTAGATTTAACTCATCAAAATCATGTCTTTATGATATCTATTTTATAAGCCCTTCATATTTCATATAAAATACTCATTTTGGAGTTGGAAAGTAGGTTTTCAAAATAGGGGTTTTTTTAAATCCGAATTAAAATTTTTTTTTTATGAAAACAAAAAAAGATCTTGAGCTTTTGGCAACATTCTCATTAATACTATCATATTACAAATCTTTTATTCACATAAAACAAATATTTATGACATTTACATACTCAAAAAAAAAAAAAAAGGCATATGATGTCATTTATGTTATGGGTGCAAATGCAAGATAAAACATTATGATGATGAGGTTAGTAGCAAGATATATTCACAAAAATTTCAATATGAAAATATATAGCAATAATATAGCAACAATATAGCAAATCAATTTAAATAAAAAGTTCCACAACATTGTGATGGCATGAATATCATGTTCAAGTGTTTCCACATCCATTGTCTAAAACTCATGTGGATTTTGGTGGAATCACACATGTATGATCTTGCCAGTATATGTTTTATTTGTGATAGGGTCTAAATCTATTACCTATTGAGTGTTTGGATCAAGAAAACTTGAAGAAATTTTGTGTGTGTGTGTCAGAGAGGGAGGCGGTTCACGTGCAAAGGGAGAGGGAGAGAGTTGAGAGAAAAGAATTTCCAAAGTTTGATTTGGTGAAAAAGAAAGAAAGGTGTAAAGTAAAAGGCATAAAGGGGTTTATATAGAAAATAGGATTAGGGTTTATGTAATTAAATAAAAGAAAGAAAAAAAAAACAAATTGAGAGAGGTTCAAGAAGGGAGGAGGGCGTGCCGGACATGAGAGAGAGGAGTGTGTATCTTGTTTTGTGTAATTTTTCAAATTTAATTAAGTAATTTAAGTAATAAAATTGTATTGGAAAAGTAAATTGTAAGGAATATGATGTAAGGATGTAAGAATAGGTTGTAAGGATGTAAGAATAGGGTATGGTTGACTGCACTTGGTGAATAGTAATGTTTAGAAATCAAAAAGTAGATTAGACAATTAAATTACCGATAGTAATGAAAATATAATAAAAAGTACTATAACTATAATTGTTATAAACCAAAAAATTCTTATAATTATATTTTTGAATTCCTTATTAAATTTTGGTTCTAAAGAGTCCTATGAAATATTTTTCTATTTTTGATTCTCGAGAACCGGTTTTAGAAAACAAATTCCGATTGGGTCCGAAGCGGATGAATTTTTTCGAATATGATCTTTTTATGTTTTGATATATTATTTAGTACTATATTCTAAAGCTAACTCATTTTTATTGCTTCGGAGTTTTGTTTTCGGTATTGCCAAACTTAGGATTCTTAGGTTCTAATCTAGCCCTAAGGTATTCTTTTCAAGTTTCTGTTTCCGATTCCGGTTTTCAAATTGGTTTGCTAAGAAAGTGGGGGCATACAAAAATTCTTTTGGGTTGCGAAAAAGATTGGTATAGATTCTCCATGAAAATCCCATCTCTTAAAACACAATTTTCAAACTTTTCTTTATCCTAAAAATCATTTTGCTAAGATATGGATATTTATATGGTTGGCAAATCCTTTGAATACACACACACACACACACACACACACACACACACATAGATTCATATTATATGCAAAATTTAATGGTGTTGTCTCAATGATTATTTTTTGTAAAACAATTTATCTTATAGTGTTGAAAACTTGAATTTTAACAATTTTTTTCTAAGTGTTTTGGAAGAACTATATAATTTCTTAGGATATTATAAATGAGTATATTTTTATTTTTTTCCAATTTCTTTTCTAAAATAAATTAATTTTCCTTACCTTTAGTCTTCTACAAATTTTACTTCTAGTTGTAAAACGAGGTTTCAAAAATTTTATTAAGTTGTTGATAGTCTATAATAATTTGAGTTGTATACATTTTTCCTTTTTAAAAATGGTTTTGATAAATAAGTCCTTTTTCTCTTATATTTTTATTTCCTAACTTCTTTAAAGATAAATTTTATTTCTATTACTTAGTCTTTTAAGTTCTTTACCAATTTTATTTGGAAGGAAATCATTTTTCAACATCTTTTTAAGTTGTTGATAATATTTATTGTTTTTGAGCTTATCATGTTTATATCCTTTTATTTCTTTAAAAATGGGTTTATCATTTAGAAACTTGCTTCCTTAGATTGTTGGCAAGCTTTTATTTCTCTAAGTGGACTTATAATACTAGTGAGTTGATTTTACCTTAACTTTGAAAACTAGTCTAGTTTTTAGTTTTTATTATGGAGTTGGTAAAAATACTATAAGTAATCTTTTTTAAAAAAAATTATTATCAAAGAACTATTAACACTAAACTTTAATAACTTCGTGTAACCTATTACAAAAAGAAAAGTTTAACTCGTTATTTAATTCTTTGATAACATCATCTTTTATTATCATTTAAGAAAAATCTTGATGAGTTTGAAAAGAATTCATTAAAATAATTTTTTTTTCTATGTTTTTTATGACAAAATCTTGATTTAGTGACAAAGATATATACATTAAAAGAATTTGGTTCCATTTTTTCCTTTATTAAAGAAAATTTCTCTTTAGTTTTGTTGAAACAATATCATTATGATGATGCATGTACATGAGTATGTAGTATGAGAAAGAATAAGATATCACATAATAATGTATGGAAGATACAAGAAGTAATAATAAGCAAGATAAGAATATCAAATATTGGGAACCTTAGCTTTATCAAGGTATCCCGATCAAGTATTGGGAGTCTTACCTTCATCAAGGTAACCTGGGATTGAGATTAGACTAGTCCCAAAAAGAAGAAAAAGAAAGAAAAGAAAAGCAATAATAAAAGTAATAATAAGAAGCTTGTTAGAGAGTTAGTGAGCATTTAAGCTCTAAGAAATATATAGATATACATATAGATAATAATATATATACAAAGTTAAGTTAGGAGCATAATAACAATAATAACAACATAGTATCATAATAATAACAGAATAATAAAATCGAAATTCTTGGCATATGCAAAAACAAAACATGAACATGTTTGTTATTTCTACAACTCACATGAGTTTTAAGAAACAATACCATGGTCATACTAAGTTACATGACATTGATAATAATGATAGAAAGTTTTACCTAAGTGTGTTTCTGTTGAAGGAAGAAGATGATGAGTATAGGATTATATGGCTAGTGATATGTGGTAGATGGTTTATGTATAGAAAAGGATTTTGGAAAGAATTAGTTGAAGAGGGTTTTAGTGGAGAGGAATTGTGTAGAGAGAATTTGTAGAGAAATTTTGAGAGAGTTCTGTTATGTAAAATAAGTGTGTGAAAAAAAAAAGTAGGGAAAGGGAATATTTATAGTTGAAGATTGAGGGAATTTGTGTGTAATAAAATAAATTGAAAAAGAAGAATAGAGAGAGAAGAGGACAAGGGGGAGGCGCTGGCCATGCATAGAATAGGGGGAGAAAATAATTTAATTTGTATTTTGTAAAGAAAAGCAAATAGTATGTAAGATATGATGCGATGTAAGATGTATTGGAAAGGTAAAAAGTAAGAAAATAGATATAGAGGTAGTAAGAAAAAGTAGATGAGTACAATGAATAGTAAACAAGACTAATAATTTACCGGTAGTAAAGAAAATACGCTTATAAATGTGATATCTGTAATTTTTAGTTATCAAAAAATTATGAAACTGATATTTTTGGATTCCTTACATTATTATGAATCTAACATTGTTATCGGAATATTTTTATTATCTGGTGTACCGTGGCACGATTTTCAAAAACTGATCTCGTTCGGATCTGAAACACACCAAAATTAGCTTATTTGATATTTTTAAGCTTCCCTCTATTATTGCAAACTATTGTCCATCATTTTCTCAATTTCGTTGTCTAAGGTTTAAAAGTGCGAGATTATCGGATCTAAATTCTAGAGTTTTTATATAGGTTTTGTTGACTTTAGTATTTTTGGTTAACTTTCGATTCTAGGGTTTGAGCATAAACTCGGTATATAATAAAAAAAAATCTAAGGGTTTACATAGTCAGTTGGTCCTTGAGGCCGAAGCCTCACTAGGGAGTATTAGAATGCGAGTGCTAAGTCTAAGTAGCCTGGTCAATCGATCCCTAGGGTTGGAGCCTTGATAGAGAGTTAAGTATTTAGGACATGAGTGCTAAGCATAAGTAGCTTGGTTAGTTGGCCCTTGGGGCTAAAGCCTTGCTGGGGAGTTTAAGTATTTAGGACATAGGTGCCGAGTATAAGCAACTAAGTTTGTCGATCCCTGAGGCCGAAGCCTCACTAGGGAGTTTAAGTATTTAGGATGCGGGTGTAGGACGTAAGTCAACCCAGTCACTTTGTAAACGCCCAAAAGTTTGCGATCGGTTAAGCTTAAACCCTAATCATAAGGTCAACCAGAAACCCAAAAGTCAACAAAACCCTAGTTAGATGTCACAAGTTTAAGTCCGGCAATATCGTATTCGTAACCCTAAATGAGTAAGTAAGAGATTAGTATGTAAAACAGTTCATAATAACATAAGAGAGCTTGAAAATATCATACTAGTAAAACCGCAATTCGTTTTGAACCCAAACGGAAACAGTTTTCGAAAAACGTATTCTGAGGCTTAGAATAGTAAAAATATTTCGGATATACCATTAGACTTATAAAAATATAAGGTTTTCAAAAATATCAGTTTTATAATTTTTCGGTAAGTAAAAATATCAAATATCGCATTTATACACGCATTTTCTTACTATTGGTACTTAGTAACATCTACTTTACATTACATTATCATTATTATTCTACACTATTCATTTACCTCTATTTTTTATAACACATACTTTTACACTCTATACACCTATTATCTTTACTTTTTACCTTTTCCATTACTTTATATCAAATCTATCTTATATATTATTACTCTTAATACACAAAATACAAAAAAATCACATCTCCTCTCTCCTCTCTCCTTAATGGTCGGCGCCCCACCTCTTCTCTCTCTTTCTTATTTTTTTCAATTTTTCTTTATTTAAATCATTCAAAAATCTTTCCTCATTTTCCTATAAATACCCCCCTCCTCTTTCATTTCTTTCACACTTCATCTACCCACAAATTCACTACCAAAACTCTCCAAAATTCTCCTCTTAAAACTCTCTCCAAATACTCTCTCAAAATACTCTCAAACTTCCTTCTACATACACAAAAATCATTCACACATACTACTCCAAATCCTCTTTAGGTAAAGACT
Source organism: Combretum micranthum (assembly GCA_024138025.1). Classification (NCBI taxonomy): domain Eukaryota; kingdom Viridiplantae; phylum Streptophyta; class Magnoliopsida; order Myrtales; family Combretaceae; genus Combretum; species Combretum micranthum. The sequence goes on along the minus strand of JAMXBD010001998.1, from coordinate 123,321 downwards.
CTTTCCATATTTCGTTCTATCATGTCACGTAATTTTACATGACCATGGTGTAAGTTTCCTAAACTTAATGTTATAGAAGCTACATTATATTTGTATATTGTCCTTATTCATGAATATCTACTTATATATTTTTATGTTGTTATGTTACTTTGCTCATATTATTGTTGTTATTATATCTAACTAAATATAATTATATATCTATATATATATATATATTCTTTAAAGCATATAAGCTCACTTGCAATTTATTTACTTTCATGCAAAGCAATTTATTTATCTTCTTTCTTTGCAATTTATGTATTTCATGTTGTTTTAAGACTAGTTTCTAGTCTTAGATTTATCCTCATCAAGTCAAAACAATTTCTTTCTTTTATTTTCTTTTATTATTAGGACTAGTCTATTTCTTAGTCTCGGGAGCCTTGAATAGGCTAAGACTCCCAATACTTGACTTCATTTTGTTATCTTATTCATTATATTGCTATTATTACATTCCACTTTTGCTTGCTATTATTCTCATATTCATACACATAAAGATTGTTATCTAAACTTTAAAACTTCAAATATGCTTTTTGCAAAAAGGAGATTTTGTCACCAAATAATGGTTCTATATGAAATTTAGAAGCTATGAGCTAAAAAAGTAAATCTATTCTTTTCAAAACTTTAGGAAGAACTCACTATAATTTTGAAACAACACTTGTTTTGAAAAGCTTTTTCTTAAATCATCTCTATATTAAATTGCTTTCCAAAAGAAGATAACTTTTGATACTAAAATATTTCCATAAAAACATAATATAAAGGAAACCCCATAAAAAGGAAATGAGAATTTTCAAACCAGGATTTTCCAAGTAACATTCAAAGAAAAATTGTATAGAAATTAATAGGAAAAGCGATCCTAGTTTCAAAAGAAAAAATAGAGAAAATTCATTTTTTGTGGAAAAGGCACCAATGAAAATAGTAAGATAAACATAGAGAACTTTTGAAAACAAAGGAAACAAAAGATTCATTTTTAGAAAGTTTACAAAAAGGATTTCTTATAAACTATAATTTTACAAACCGTCAATTAACATTGTTATTGCTAAAAAGTTTTGTTGGGCAACAAATACTTAAACTATATGTGAAACTTGAGCTATGTAACTATAAAGAGGAATTTTTCAACAATATAGATAACTAAGTATTTATCAAATGATTTTTGGATGATGTGAAGTTTGAAACAAGTGTTTTGGGGATGGGAAATCTCGTGGTGAATCTGATCACCACTGTTTCAAAGCCCAAATGACCTAGTTTGATGAAAATCATTTTAGAAATGGATAGAGCTTTTTGAGTAGGTAGAAATCGGTATATTATATGCGCAATTCTAAGTTCAAATGACCAAGTTATGGTCATTTTAAGTTGGAATTGTTTTCTACACCAATTTTGACGATCTTATGATATAGTTTTGACAAAGTACAATAGAATCAACAAGAAATACTCATTATGGGTATTTGTCTTGATTAGGTGATCCTGAGGAATAGTATCTATACCTGGAGGATTACTTTGATTAGTGGATTGACCAATCAAATCATCCGTAAGAAGAAAATATCACCATGGCAACGTGAGTTTATTTTCTTACTTACTTTACTTGATTGTGCTTGTAGTTTAGTTGTACTAGAATTTAGGAAAGACAAATTGATATGTATGTAAATTTTTAAAAGAATTCTAAGAATATTGAGGCGGGAATTAAAGGTAAGTAATCATTTGTTTAAGTAAAGAACCTGATATGTCTGAAATTCTATGATCACCATAAATTGACATTAGTTGTGCTATGATATTCTAACTAAATTGGTTCATACATATCACGTAGTGGGTCACATTACATAGGGACCACTAATCTTACAGGGAAAGGTTAGTGGTACGGTTATAAGGCCATAAACAATACTTATCGACTTTAAGCTAGAAGCATAATACAAAGAGAAATACTTAGCGACATTATGCTCGAAGCAAAATACTAGAACAATGCTTATCGGCTCTAAACTAGAAGCATAATAACAAGGAACAATGCTTAGCAACCACTAGCTCGAAGCATAATCTTATTAGCCTCCCCAAAACCCCAAAGAGGGCATAAATCCATTCAGCATACAGTTCCCGGAAAACTATATGTTTTGCTTGCCCACGTGTTTGTTGCATATCAATTGGATGCCTAAAAACTTGCTTGATTTTGTTGCTCAAGTATTTATCTTTAGAAATAATTCTCACTAAGCCTATTAGCTTATACTCTTACAGATATCTTTTGCAGTTTAGCTATTTGTAGTTGAGGCTACGTGGACCTTGCAGCCAGGTATTTCCTTTTTTGGTTAAGGAATTTTTAGATGAAGTTTAGCATTAGTTTAAATCTAGACTTCATAGAAAAATCTTTATAATAGGTTCTAGTATTTTGACGGGGGAATACCCTTAAGACTTGTAAGATAATTATTATGAATGAATGAATATTATTGATTTCCCTTTCTTAATTTGTTATTGTATCTTTTTAAGCTTCATATTTCAAAGTATGGTCCTCTAAATTTGTGAGAGCACACCTTGCACTTAATATTGAAGCTTTTGGGAATGACTAAGATTGTCATACTTAAGCTCTTATATTGAATGTGACGGACTGTTACATTTAGGATACCCTTTGGGACGTGACACACTTAGTCCCTGGTGTCTGATGGCTATATCTTTAGGAAGTAATTCAGAATTCAACATTTTTGAAAACAAAGTAATTATAGTGGTAAGTAACTTACATAAAAATATGTTCTTAAATAAAATACTTCCATAGCATATCTACATTCCATGTTCTCAGGATTGGTTGTCCATCGAGTAGTTCTAGATAGTATACACCATTAAAGAGGCTTTCATGACTCGAATAAGATCTTCCCAAATGAGAGCTAGTTTCCCTTGACCCTCCTTAGCAATCCTGTTAGCTAGTTTTTGGCATACTAAGTCGTCGACGCTAAATTCCTTATTCTTGACTTTCTTGTCATAATAACGTGCAACTTAAGTTGGTAAGCCATGAGCCTTTGTTCAACCTGATCTTGGAGTTCTTCTATAGTATCTAGGTTAGCTTTTATTGTTATTTTGTTGACCTCTAAGTTGAATCCTTGTGTTCTATAGGTCGAAAGTTCTAGTTTGACTGGGTATACTACTTTTGTGTTGAATGCTAATCGATATGGTATTTCACCGATAGTTGTTCGTTGTGTGGTCCTAAACCCCCAAAGTATGTTAGGCAATTAGTCTACCCACCTAACATGATCTCGATCGACCATCTTTTTAGATTTTTAGCTATGGTGCAATTTATTACTTTCATTTGTCCATTAGGTTAAGGATGAGAGACTAATGTGTATCAAATTCAATGTGATGAAACTAGCAAAATTTTCTAAATTGATCATTGTCGAACTAGGTGCCATTGCTGGCGATGATGACTTAAGGTGCTCTAAATCGGCATAAAATGTATTTGGTTGCAAATGCTTCTATGGCTCGTTTCATGATATAGGTGACCACTTGTGCCTCTACCGATATGATAAAATAGTCAACCATGACGATAATAAATTTTTTTTATCCGAAGATTCTAGGGAAAGGTCTTAGTATATTCATTCCCCACTAGGTACATGGCCATAGGCCAGTAAGTAAGTGGAGGTAGTCGTTTGGTATATGAGTTAGGGGTGCATGTGTTTGGCATCATGGACATTTCTTTTCTATCTCTACTGCATCCTTTTTCATGGTTAACTAGTAGTAGTTGAGCCGTAGGGCTTTCACATAAAGTGTCTATTCGGCAACCTCATTGCTACATCCTCTTCAATGCGGTTCTTCCAAGATAGCTTGCCCCTATTCCAGTCGAAGATGATTCGCTGCAAATGTATATATAAAAATAAAGGCGAATTCTTTCAGCAAGTATATTGGTTTAGATCAAGTAATAAAGTGATGAATAGAGTATCGATCTCACGAGGATTACTTAACTACTAAACAGATATTAGCTTCTATTATTATTTAGGCAATCAATATTGAGAGAATTAACTAATTTACTGCTGAAAAGCCTAAATTATGATTATCACTAAAAGCAGAGAGAGTGTTTGAGAAAAATATATTGGTTGAGTGTGGGAAAAATAGAATCCACCCTAAGTGTACTAATCAGATTGCTATCTTGTTATAATAACTATTAGCTATGTGGATACTCATATGAAATTATCAAATACTTTAATTCTTTTACAAGTTTTAAAAATCTTAAAAACCACAAATTAATCCATTAGCTTCCACTAGACAATTAATAGTGGAATCTTATTCAGAATCATGAATCTTCTAATTCTATGATTGACTAAGCCCTAAATCAATTTCTCCGAATCCCTTAGAGAGAAACTAACGAAGAACGTTACATAAATCTCTAGGATAATTTCTAATTTAGATGAAATATTACCGCTTCCACAATTGTTATTTAACCTTAATTCAAGAAATCCTCATAAACCCTAATTTCCCTTTTTGGTTGTCAAGATTCCTATAAAACCAGTTCAATCAAGAAACATGATTTGTAGTAGGAATTACAATTTGAATATTCCACATATCTAATAATTCTATAACATGATTGCAATCATCCCATTAGCAATGCTAGGGCTTCATCATATTCCCACAAGAAAATTTAGAACAACATGAATTAATTTAAACAATCACAAATCAAAGAAACAAAAGAATTCATATGTAAAAGTAAAATCAAATATCAAATTAACATAAATCAATAAAAGTTCAAAAGTCACCAATCAATCACAAATGTATGAACTCTATTGCAAAACTTCAACAAAAATCTTTTATCTTTAAGATAATCCTAATCTTCTCAATCAAAAAATTTTAGAATGGAACAACTCTCTCAAAAATCTAATCTAAGGTTCCTATTCTAATATAGATTTGATGGAACTTTAATGGAAATTAACGTGGTGGTTTTTCAACACAACAACCTAAGGAGTTTTATTAGTGAAAACAAAGAAATTCCATCCGTTACAATGTAGGACAGTAGCTTCAATATGTACGTTGGCAACGTAGAGGCGGTATAGGAACTAGGCCAGTTGAAAAGTTGGCAGTGTAGAAGCTAGTGCTAAAGAATTTGAATCTATGGATGTGCAACATTGGCTCAAGGTCGACAGCGTAAAATTCCTAGTGGCCGGTGTATGTAGTAAATTCTAAAAGCTAATGAAATTTCATGTTAGATGTTGGCAGCTTTGTTCATATTGTTGAAGGCTGCCTTTACTAAAGTTAAAGGCCAACCGCATACTTGTGAGAATGGCCGACCTTTGTTATTTTCTTGTCCAAATTTGTTCAAAACTCCTATAACTTTCATATAATTACATTCTAAGTCCTCCATGACTTGAAATATCAAGTTAAGCACACTTAAGTACGAATTCCTTAAGATTTATAAAATCAATAATAAGTTAGCACAAATTGTTCGATACAAAATGAGAAAAATATGACTTTCATAAGACAATAGAGTACGAGCTATAGGTACTTTATCATATCATCCCTTTTGGTTTCATATTCTCCCTTGACCTACTGTACTATAAGTTAGGAGTCCGAGTAAGCTATCAGATTGTCGACTCCAACTTCTATTGCTAACTTCAATCTTGCTATCAGTGCTTTGTGTTCTACTTCATTGTTGTTGGCGTCAAAGCAGAATTTGAGCAAGACATATTTTCACATTGTAGGGGCTTATAGGATTAACACTATACCCTAGAGCCTTCTTGACTTGAGGATCCATAAACATGTAGAGTCCATTTCAATCTACCTTCCCCAACGAGTTTTTGGGGAGCGGTGGGGACTATGTATCACACTATGAAATCTGTCAATACCTGGGTTTTAATGGCATCACGAGCCTTAAAGCATACCCTGTACACACTTAATTCGATTGCGTATTTCATCATGCAACCTAATGTATCACTTTTGTGGAGGATGGTGTGGAGCGATTGGTCAATGAGGACCATTACTTGGTGTGCTTCAAAGGACACCTAAGTCTTCTAGCCAGGAAAATAACTACAAGGGCAAATTTCTCGACCTTAAAGTACCTTTCTTTTGGCACTTATGGCAGATGACTGATGTAGTGGATTAATCCATGCTCACGTTCGCCTACTCAAACAAAGACAAAAAAGATGGTTTAGGCACGCCATTTTTGCCTATTTAAGGATTCAATTTATAGTAAAAATTAATATTATATTAAGCCTACAAATTTAAAAAATAATAATAAATTAAAAAGAAGAAAAATTATTATGATAAAAAAATATATAGCAATAATAATGTAAAAAATAAAAAAAATAACAAATAAAGGTAATATAGGCTTATGTAGTACTAATTTCAATTATAAATTTTCTTAGACCCATTTAAATACCCCATATGAATTTTCCTATTTAATTGTGCCCATTTTTGGAAACCTTAACTAGTAATTCTATGTAAATTATGATTGAGGTAAAACACACACATATGCACAGGAGCAACCAGGGTTCGAATCCATGCGAGGGCAAAAATCTTTTTTTCAGTTTGGCTCATGAGTTACTTACGCCCGCACGTAGCCTTGCGTATAACACATGTGATAGTCTAGTACTCAGTTTCTCCCATGCAATGTAGCCATTTTGAGCTCTTTTTTACCGCTTTTTACTTTTTTTTCACCAAATTGATGGAAGGGGTTTGAAGAAAACATGGGATACTACAAATTGGTATCAAAAAGTAATCCTAAAATTCGTGGTTTGGTGTTCAATTTTCTATCCAAAGTTTGTGAAAAATTCATCTTCATGCACAAAACAAAATTTCAAATTTCGAATATGATCTTCCATCTAGCTTCTAGAAGCACGTGTTTAAGTCAATTTGAACACGTTGTTCTCTTTCCAGAAGATAATTAAGCTTGAAAGTTGCAAAACGTGTTCAATCAAGCTTGGGAAGCTCGAATTCACGTGCGCTCCTTATGAATGAATTCCACCTAACTCGATCCTTAACTAGTGTAAATAGGGGTTGATTTCTTCGTTCATGGCATCCAAACTAACAAGTACGAAATAATCACTTCAAAAAGCTTGAATTCAAGAATTCTTGAAAGTTAAGATTTCATGCTTAAAACTTCAATTTTGAAGTTTTCTAAGCATTTTCAAGTAATTTGAATGCCCAAGGAGGTTTCAGGGAAAGGTAAGCTTAGATTTGATAGTTTCATCTCGACTTAAGGAATCCGACAAACCCTCCAACGAAGCTCAACCATAAGCTGCCACCAGCTAAAGTCAAAACCACTATCCAAGGTTGATCTTGATCAAGTTTAAGGTTACCGGAGTTTTCAACATGCCCTCCAGTCTTTGTCCGACAGTTCATTTAGCCTCAAGCACCGTCGGATCGGCGATTTCAACCACTGCTGGCTAAATGCTACAAATCGGGTTTGTTTCACTCGAACCCACTCCAGCATCCAACCCGATCCGCTCCATATCCAACCCATGCCTGATCCTGTCCAGGTAAGTTCATTTTTATTTTATTTTTTCTTATTTTATTTTATTTTGTTTTTTCATTTATATAGTTTAAATGATTAAAATGAAAAAAAGCCACAAATAGATAAAAATAATATGGAATCAATTTTCTATAAATTTGTTGAAGTAATGAATAAATAAATATGTAATAAGTAGTACGAACATATTAATATTTATATAACCTTTTTGACACATAGAAAATATTATTTCTATAAATTAAAAAAAATCAACTTGATAGCTCATAGGGGCGCACATAAAAAATTTATTTTTATAAAAATTGAAAGTTTAATGATCTTAAATTAAAAAAAGTTCAAAATCTAAAAGATAACTAACACACTAAATTTTTTATAAAAAGAACTTCGTGTTGTCTGATCCTAATTAGCAGGCACGTAGGAACCTCTGAGGCGACATAAAAAATGAATAGAAACCATTTGTTTATTTTTGTAAATATTGAATTGATTTATTGTTTTAAAGGTAAATTGTAAATGTCATAGCTTGTATTAGTAAAATTTTGAGCATTAAAAGGATAAAATTTTAACTTATAAATTTAGAGTGGTAACCATATGATTTTAGTAGAGTAGCCCTCGAATCCAAAAATTTTTTGTTCATTAAATTTGGTTTTAAATCAATTTTTTTGCAAACTAGTAGCTAAGTTAAGATCAAACAACCCATTGATTTTAACTTATAATTTTTTCCTGATTTTAATCGGATGGTGACTCCTTAAAGTTTCAAAAAATTTAAACTTCTTTTAATTCCTAGTTGAGGATTCGTATTAAATGGGTTCAAGTTTAGTACGGATTGAGTTAAAAAAAATAAAAACAAAAATGAAAAATCCAGGCTCGATAATTTAGCAACTCCACTAGGGACGCCTCTTTTTTTTTTTTAAGAGGGCTAGCTACCCAAACTTCATAAATTTAAATTTTATTCTTTTTGTGCTCATTTTTTTATATTCTTTGTATAATTATTAATCTATAAACAGTTATACTAATCTTTTACTTTAAGTTGTGCTGATAAAAGGAATTTTGTAACTAGCCCTAATAAGGGCACATAATACCATTGGGGAGGAATTTACGAGAAATGTGTGCTAGATACGGTCAGAACCAAGTCGTCTTAAGAGCCTAAGTTAGGATGTCACTAGTAAGATCCGAAGGCTATGGCTTTCCACCCTCTAGTTCATGAAATGACCTCCTACTCCAGTTTGCTTTGATCCACGATCCACTAGACCGAGGAACATTTAGAACCCACCAAATTGCATTCATGAACATGAGTTGGCAAATAAATAACAATGGGGTATATCTTAAAGAGTTACATTTCAAACCCTTTTAAATTCCCCCCTGTAAATTAACATTTAAAAAACAAAGTTGACACTCAAATGAACATGTCAAAGTTGCCCCATATCTGCATCTGTGATTTGCATGCATGTGTCAGGTGTAACGTGTAATAATAATTTATATATATATATATATATATTTATATCTTGTATAAAAAAAAGTTTTACATTGTAAGTAATGGTTTATTATTTGTAATTACTTGTAAATAGTCCTTTCATTTTCTTACTCTCGTAGAGTGGCACACATCTTTGTTATATATATAAAAAAAGAAGATTTGTTTATAAATTATTTTGAAATTTCTTTAAGAAAAAGAAATCCCTATAGACTATACAATTCATAGCATAAAACATGTATATAAATGTTGTAAAAATGCATAGCAGACTTGTAAATAACTGTAGATTGTCTATAATTCCATCATCCATTCGATTAACTCTCTTCTAGATAGTTATAGGTCTTTTTCAACTATAATCACTTTTGTTATAGGTAGTCATTTCCTTTATCCTCGTCTATCATTCTATTTCTTCCTTTTCTATAAATATCAATCTCTATTTGAAAATATTTCTTCAAAAAAAGAGTCTTTTTGCAAATATTTTTAAATAAAAAAGTGCCAATTGCTAAAATAAAGTTTAATTGAAAAAAAAGAAAAAGCGATAATTTCCTAACAAGATTGATTTTATAAGTCTTTGAAATTGCTCTTAAGTAGGTTTAGCTTGTCCCTTATATACATTCATTCAAGATGGCTAACAACACCAACAATAACGATAGCCTCAATTCAACTGCAACCAATACAAATTCAATGTTGAGGTTGCTCCATCCATGTGGGATCTAAATAACCTAAGGAAAAAGAAGGATAAACTTTCAAAGAATATACCCAACGATGGAGGGTACTTGCAACTATGGTTTCCACACCTATTCTAGAGAAGGACCTGGTCTTTACTTTTATCAGTGCACTTAAAGAGCCCTTCTTCTCCCATCTTATTTGACATACCATAGAGAATTTTTTTGAAATAGTAGGGGTAGGGTGTAGAATCGAAAATTCCCTTATTTCTTGTAAACTTCAAATTCACAAAGAAGCTGAAGGAGAACCCTGATAGGAATCAGATTCCGACATTCATTGTCTAAGCTTGCATTAGAGAAAGCCAAGGAACAACTCAAAGGATCCTTGCCAAATCCACACAAGAAAGGGAGAATCACTTCATGATCATCAAGCTCACTCAAAAGATTAAGCAAGATGAAGTTTTGGATTTAAGAAGATCAGTACAACTTCGTATATGGCTATAGGATGATGGCATAAAGGAGCATGGGTCAATTTGTTTCAATTTAGAAAAGAAAATGAGCAGGTGTCACGCCACACACGGTATTAAAACTTAATAATGACTTCCCGAAGTCATGCGAAAGCTTCAACACCATATGCAAGGAGTCATCACAACAATAGGAGACAGCGGTGGGATGTGTAATTCGATAGTAAATATAGTATACAAGAAATCTAGATAAATATCTAACTTCAACATTAAGAATATGGTCTTTACATCATCTTAAGAGTATTTCCTTGATAAATCTCCAAATCATAATATCAAATTAGTCTTTCACATAAAGAAACATACTAGAACCAAAGATTTTAAAGGAAATCTATTCTAAGATTTTAAAGAAATCTAAAAAGTATTTCCCCAAAAGGCTTCCCAAAACATAATTTCATCCGGATATATGGAGTCTCGGTAAAAGAGATATCGGTCATGTGTCAACAAAAGTTCTATGGGGTGTAAGCTTAACTAGCTTAGTGAGAATATTCCTAGATTATCGTACTCTATCAATAAATTCAAGCAAGTTATTAAACAAGCATATGAAATGCATCAAGCACGTGAACAAACAATACATATGATCTACCAGAAAATCATATGTTTGAATGGATTTGCCTCTCTATTCGAGGTTAGGCGTTTCGTGCTCTTTAAAACCCATCTTTGAAATCCAATGGTGTAGTTTATTTCGGGCTCCTATTTGCCCATCCTAAAATAGTTCTTTCGAGCTCCTATTCATCCATCCTTAAATAGTTCTTTCAGGCTCCTATTTGTCTATCTTGTAAACTTGCGGCTTCCCGCGAACCCCACTACTATACTCTTGTCCCATCGAGCATAGTAGCTGATGAAATGAGTCTAGCTACATGATACGTATGAATCAATTAATATAACTCGTAATATGTGATTAAAGCAATATAAAGGCGATCACAGAATTTGCACACACTCCAGTATGATAATAATAAAACATAATTTAATTAATAACAATTCATGTCTCGATATGCTTAGTATTCTTTCAACCAATATTCTCATGTATAATCCATTTTCATCTTTTCCCACTTCTAGTGCCTCTAACTACAAGCACAAACAAGTATGTAAAAGTAGGAGATAAACTCACTCAGCCATCCTTGCTAAAATTCTTTACTCGTAATAGTCTCTGAATATGATCCTCCCAAGCTTCATTAACTAAACGAAAGAAATACTCGGAATGAGTATTTCGTGGAAGTTCTACTTGAACTTTCTCTATTATAGTATTTGCATTAAAATTCGGATATAAGGAAATTCCAACATAAAATGGTCATAATCTTACTCATTTTAACTTGGAATTTCGCATATTATATATCTTTTTCTACCTGCTCAAAAAGATCTATCCATTTCCAAGATTATTTTTGTCATAAAAAGACATTTAGGTTGCAAAACACCACAGTAGAGAATAGCCATGAAATTCCTGGCTTTTAGAAATACAATTTTCCAACTTTCCTTCATCCAAAAACTTTTAAACAAATACATGGATATTTATGTAATTGAAAAATCCTTTGAATACATATATGTACTCATATTGTATGCATGATTTTTGTAGTATTGTTTTAACATTAATTTTTCATAAAACAATTTGTCTTTAAGAGTTTTAAAAGATGAAAACTTTGAAATTTTTTCCTTTTTAAATTACTAAACGGAAAACTTAAAAATTCTTGTGTTGTATTATCCTTTATAATTTCATTTCTTAACTTTTCAAAAAAATTAATTTTCAAAAATTTAGTCATTTAAGTTATCTACTAATTTTATTTCTAGCCATTTAAAAATAAGGTTTTCAAAATTTTACTTAAGTCATTGGTATTATCCAATATTTAGAGTTGTGTTAAATGTATGTTTTCCTCTCATTTTTATATTCTTCTAAAATAAGTTTACCCTTTTAAAACATCACTTTTTGGAAAATTTTATTTCTCTAAGTTGTTCCTAAAATAGTAAATTGATTTTACCTTGATTTGAAAAACTTGCTTTATTCTTACTATTTATCAAGTGGTGGCATAATTCTTTTAAATAAGATTATAAGAATAGCTTTCATAATAAAGAGTTATCAACATTAAAACTTAGCAAAATTTTCATTTTAACTTTGCAAAAAAGAATAACAATATTAAAAATTAAGTCTTGTAGAAGCTTACTTAGTAAGTGATTTTCAAAGTCTATGATGAACCTATTTAAGTTTTATAACAGATATGGTTGGGTTAAAATCTTAAGCTTAATACTAAAAATTATATTTTTGTAGAGTATTTAGTTTCGATAGTAGTTAGTTTCGATTTATAAAAGAAATGAGTTCCTTTTATTGTTTGAAGAAATCTTTATTACTAATACTTTAAATCTTATGATTAGCTTGTCTAAGCTTGTGAAAAGAATTTATTAAAAACAATACTCAGATCTTTTGCTGAAAAATGCTTTGTTAAGTGACAAGAAATTTAGTTTACTTTTTTTTATTAAAGAAAGAACCCATTTTTATTTTTATTAAAACAACAACATTCTAATCATGCATGAATATGATTAGCAATGAAAAAGGGTAAGAATAATACATAATAAGATAGAAAGAAATATAATAAGCATAATAATATGGTCAAGTATTGAGAATCTTAACTTTATCAAGGTATTCCGGTTAAGTATTAAGAGTCTTAACTTCATCAAGGCTTCTCGGGACTAAGAATAGACTAATCCCAAAAGAAAAAGAAAAAGAAAGAAAAGAAAAAGCAATAATAAGAGCAATAATAATAAGCATGTTAGTGATAATTAGTGAGCAATTTAGGCTCTAAGAAATATAGATATACATAAATTTAATAATATATACATATAAAGTTAGATTAGGAGCATAATAACAATAATAACAACATAATATCATAATAATAACAAAATGACATAATTAGAATTCTTACTATGTGCAAGAATAAAACATAAACATATTGCTGCTTTTATAACTCACATGAGCTTTAAGAAACAACACCATGGTCGTTCTAATTTACATGACATGGGAAAAATAAATGTAGAAAAGTTTTTACCTAAAAGTGTATATTTGATGAAGAAAGAAAGTGATGGCTGTAAGAATACGTGGGTAGTAGTTTTGTAAAGAGAAAAGAGAGTTTGGAAGAGAAATTTAGAGAGAGGATTTGAGGAGAGAATTTGGTAGAGTTTTCATAGGAAAATGAGAATGTGAAAGAAGTGGAGGAGAGGTATATTTATAAAATTTTGGGTGGAAATTGAGTGTAATAAAATAAAATGAAAAAGAAAAAAATAAATAGAGAAAGAGAGAGATGGGGCCAACGATACAAGCATTGGGAAGGGAGAGTGTGATTGAATATGTAATTTTTGTAATAAAAGTAATAATCGTAAGGTTTGATGTGAATAAAGTTTGTATTAGAAATGTAAAAGTGTAAGAACAAGTGTAGATTGTAAGAAGTAGGTTGAAAGAAAAAGTAGAGATAGTAAAATAGTAATGAATAGTAAAATAGTCTATAAAGGTATACTAACAAATAAAATATCGATAGTAATAAAAATACGCGTAAATAAGCTATAACTGATATTTTTAGTTACCGAAAAAATTACAAAACTGATATTTTTGAAATCCTTTATATAATTACGAGTATGTTGGTGTTATCGGAATATTTTTATTATTTCAAGCATCAAGGTACGTTTTTTGAACTGATTTCGTTCGGGTTCAAAACAAATCGAATTTTGATGAATCTGATCTTTTTAAGTTATCTTATATTATTCTTAACTATAATCCACCATTAACTTATTTCTATTGTCCACAGGTTTCGAGCGCGAGATTGTCGGAGTTGAAACTATTAGATTATCTTGATTTTAATGTGACTTTTGAAACTCCGATTTGATTAGGGTTAGGATTTATTCCAACTTTTCCCTAGAAGTTGTGGGGTTTACAAGCCTACTCCCCTTAAAGAATATTTTTTCCTCAGAAATTGGCTCGTATGAATGGACAAACTAAGTAATTGAAAGAGACTTAAAAAGTATAAATGGCATGAATTAGGGTTAGAGTTATATCATTAACGCCAATCCCTACTTTACTCTTTACTCTCTATATTATTTACTCACTTTTTATTAATTTTTCAAAACGGTTCAATTTAGATTAAGCTCAAGCCAAAGTATGATACATTTGGGAATGCCAATCCAAACCATGGAGAGAAAACCACAACTTCGGTTTAGTTTGGTTTAGTTTGCTCTGTGGTTCGGTTTGATCAATTTTTTTCCCACCCCTAGTAATAAACATCAATTTAACTATCTTTTCATTTACACTAAGCAACCAACATTAGAACAATCTAGTTCCTTAAACACAGTGTAATGTGTAATATATATATATATATATATACACACATATATATAGTTATTACATACAATGTTTGGTACTTTCTAACATCTTAAAGCTCATGATTTACCTAAATTTACCCATAACATCTCTAAGTACGACTTCGTGCAAGGACAACATCATATAAGGATCATCAAAGTCCCACATTAGCATCATTGATACTCCTAACCCATCAACCATAGCTAAACACATACAATAAAAAAGTGCTATTGCTAAATAGTTAATTAGTCCCAATTGAAGTCCTATATAAATTAGGTACAAGCATCAAACACCATATATGCGTACCTGAAATGTTGTCCTGACTTAAAACTAACTTTATAGATCTCCCATCGTATTCTCTTTTTCTTTTTTTTTTTTTTTTTTTGGCAATCGATCTCCCATAGTCTATTATAAGAAATATTTGAATACTTTTTAGAGTTTCATACGATGCTTACCAACAATTATCATATGTTTCACTAACTTGCTATGAGTCTTTTAACTTATATCATAACATCTGCATGTGAAAAGAAAAACTTATTAACATATATATTTGCAATGTATTACTTTCTTTTTTTCACGTAATTTTGATTGCTTATGCATTTTTTTTTTAATGATCCATAATTTCATCATATGCTCGATGTTACCATTCAATTTCTTATAACACATGTAGTTGCACGTCTGCAAGCATAGAACGGTAAGTATCAAAAAGAGACTCACGAGTTTTAGTAATGTTGATGCTAATATACATAAAACTAACTCCACAACCCTAAGGGCATAAGCATCTCTAAAGAAGGGAAAAAAAAAATCCTAATCTAATAATTCAATGGTGGCATTACTACCATAAAGGCAGACAACTGAAAATCCAATAGATCTAAAATAATTATAGTATAAATGCTTAATGATATAACAACTAAATCAAGTAATATCAAGTCTTCATAATTCCATCAAAGCTTCCTAAAGGTAGCGCCATTTCAAATCCTTCCTCGTGCATTCATGGAAGTTGATAAGTTACAATGCAAGTACGTGCGACACGTGGTCTTAGGCAGGTATCATACAAAGTTTACATAATTGGATGGAAAAATATTAAATAGATGATACACACCATATGGATATACATATAGTATATAACTATCAATTATATGTTAATATATGAAAAATGTAATAGGTAATTTTCAAAATAATTACGACCCATATAGCTACGTGTTAAAAATCATTAGCAGTTACACATCATGTGTATATTACACGTGGCGTATAATACCACTAAATCTTTTCTTGATTCTCTAATTGCATACATAATTGGTATCCGATATCAAAAGCCATGCAACGCAGCTATTCATGCATCAGTAATCAGCACCATTTTCATAAAATTGCTAAATAAGATATCACTAGTGCACCCATAGTACAAAACGCTGGGTATCCTCAGTGGCACTCTCCTGATAACATATAAGCATCCCTTCTAATGTAAGGTTATAAGGTGCTTGGTTTACCCATCCTTGGTGTACCAACAGGGAATATCCACCTATTTTCCCTTGAGGAAGTAGACTGCTGAAAAATGGAAAAAAGATTTGAGAAGAGGATGACAGCTCTGGGTCACTTTGGCTTTTCAGTAATTTCTAATGGTCTTGTGACATTTAGACAAAAAGTGAAATATATGATGATTCCTCCGCAAATATAACGAGATCCGCAAATATAACGAGATCAAAATGAAATAATATGTGTACATTAAAGTATCAGTTAGGAGGCATCTCCATCCAGGTGAACTTTGATTGCAGGACATTCAAGAAGAAGCAACTTGAATTCCCTAAGGTAGCTGTCCAAGCTACTGGAGTCTGGTGTTTGCTCTTGGAATCCAACCTTGTGCGTGGTTGATTCAGCATTATTACTCGTTTTGGCAGAGATGACAGCATCATATAACTTAAAAGCATCCGATGTTGAAAGGGATTGCACGGACTCATGCAACTTTTGGAAGCTCCCCCCCTTCTCTTCTGTTCCAGTGAGCCTCTCCTTCAATCTTTCAGGAAGGCAAGCCAGTGCACTTTGGAGTTGCAGCAAATGACCAGAGGAAAATCCCCATAAATAAACAAGTTTTTGATTTTATCTAAATCAGAACTACAACCTAGATCTTTGGAAAAGTATATTTGCCATTAATTTACCTCGTAACACCTCTAACAACACCCCAGTCGACTCCTGTGGCCAATGATTGCTTATACGCAATGCCGAATCCCTCTTGTTCAGAAGCTTCTTTCCCAGCTATAAGGCCATCACGGTACCCTACCTATACATTAAAAAAGAAATGTAAAACGACAACTAATAAAAGCCCCCCAAAGCTAAACAGCTCATTCCTTACAGTGTGAAACTGATCATGTCTTCTCTGCCACTCCCTGTCCAACTCAGATGATTCATTGAATCTCTTATCAGGGTCGTCCCACTCAGATTCATCCTCATACCACAAACCATCCTCATCAACATCTAAAAATATAGATGAAAAAACAAAAATCATTCTTCTAAATTCACAAAGCTCTTGTGTCATGCTCAAAATGGGGACTTATCCTAGAAAAAGTTTCGTGTACATTTATCTCAGTAATCATTTGCATGCCAGATATGGTCATGCTTTGTCCTTTCAGCACTATTAATCTCAGAGTTTGTTCAGGAAAAGGAACTAATCAAGCTTTCAACAATTAACTGCCATCTAATTGATAAAGAGAATCTAAAGAATCAAATTTCCAGTCCAAGATGCATAACATTTACATACCGAAATTTGGAGAAGAGGTAGAATCCGGTTTGAGACACCCAAGCTATCTGCATAGAGCTCCTTTGCAAAGCTGCGTTCCATCTAGAACAGCAAGGTACCTTGTTACTCAAAGAAAATATAAGAGGCTCCTTTTCTCTTATTATTCAGTTTCCAAGACAAATGCATCTATATCATTAATAACGAAAACACCCAACTGAAATATTTTGGACATCGTTATTCCTATTTCCATTATTAACTAGGCTTTAAAACCTCAGTTATATTGCTTGTTGAAAATCGAAACATTCTACTGTAAGCTAATTTCCTTAAAACCATTTCTCACGGCTCTCTCTCTCTCTCTGTTAACTAACACACAGTTAATTTCCACTATTCCATTGATTATTATCCATATTTTTTATTCAGAATCGAATCTCTAGATGAATCAAAATCAAATACAAATGATATGAATATTAAAAACAAATAAGAAAAAAAGAAACATTAGAACCTCCTCATAAAATAACTAAATTTTGATCCACTGCCAGATGCAACATTCACCAGACAATTCTCATCATTATCCTCTTAGCTTGCTAACTAGTGACTATGCAATACAAGAAAATACTCAGGCAAATAGAAAACTAATATATATAATAAATATGTATATAAAATGGTAAACTGTAATGTAAGAAACTGCTAATGATATTAATAAAATACAGGAGATGATGATGATGATAATAATAATAATAATAATAATAAAGAAGAAGAAGAAGAAAAAGAACTTCATAAGAAGTAAAGAACAAATTGCTAAAATCTTTGTTGACCGTTTTACAAAACCATATTGGCAATTGATGTTTACTTGATGTCCACGTACATTAATCTCATATTTCATCAAAGACTTCAACTTTGGCAAGTAAAATCCTTAAAGAAAGAGAGGAAAAGAAGAATGTACCTCAGCAGCTAGGTCTGGAATGCTATTGTCAATTCCTTACGCCACTCCCAAATACTGTATCAAAATTCAACAACTAAACATGGAAAAAAAAATGCAATCAAGTTGAAACCAAGGGCAATTTTAAAAACTCGTTATGCTAAGATTTTTGTCACTTTCCAAGCAAGAATACCCAAAAGCATTTCAGTTCCACTCTTCATCCACCATTATAAGCACACCTTTAAGCATAAATCCAAAACTAGTCCAATAAAAGAAAAGAAAATTGTTAACTGGAAACAGGGCACTTGTTCTAGGGCAAAAGCATAAACACTGATCTCCTCTAAATCTCATTATAAAAGCAATTTCGAAAAGCTGCAGAGTTTGGTTTTTTACTTATTTTTGTTAGTGAAACTTAATAAGAGTTAACAAATATTTGATCAACAAAACGAATTCAAGCATTAAAAACACATTTTTAAACTTTATCATGCCTACAAAAGGTTAATCAGCAATCGATTATACACGTCAACTATTTGAATGGGGCACACTTAATTAGTAAAACCCTGATACTAATACAATTTTGATAACAATCATTGTGACACTCGTTAACAAAACCCGAACAGTACATACGATCCTGAAAAAAAGTATTAGGGTACTAATTAATAGCATCCCTGTTCACAAAAGAAACTTCAAATATAAACAATGATCATGTGATACTCGTATCCGTATGAATGCAACCGCCTCTATAACTTGGCCAAGGGTTGAACTTTTCATAAACATTTCGTCGAACAGTTGTCGTGCATTAAACAATCATGGATTAAAAACTCAATGTATAAGACATTTATCGATCAAGTACACGAACCCATACGCAGATCACTCAGAAAAAGGATTATATCAATACAAAGACACCATTTTTAACACCCCGTTTGCGCTATTTTCTAAGCAATCAAATACAAAACAGAGAATTAAATAAAATAAAAAGCTTTGGAGTTTAAAATTTACCCACATACCTACTGGATTCAAATTTTTTTTTTTTTTTTTTGGCCAAAATAATATAAGTCGTTGAAATTGGCAATTTTGCAGATAAGTATGAGAGGGAGAGAGTAGTTTTTGGTTGGGCTTTTTAGGGTTTGAGGAGGACTTCGATTTAGGAGTGTAAGTCCCATAGGGAAGTGGGTTTTCCGGCCTGATATATCCCTAGGTGGATTATGTTAATTTTCCTTTCACAACCTTTTCGGTGGATCTAGCCATCTAGGTTTGAATATTAATGGGTCGAATTTCCTATCTCCATGAGGATACCACCTAAATAGGGCCCATTCATTTGTTATTTTGAAAAATCTAAAATTGACTCGTTTATTAAATATATACTATTTTTATAGGTTGATTTTACTTGCTGGTTGACCTGACTGCATTGCAAAAGTATTTGTTGGAGAGAGAGTTTGTTTGCCAATTGTTTTTGTGTGGTTGTTGCTGGTTAGTTGCTTTGTGTTGTCTTGTCCAGACTATTGCACAGCCAGCAATTAATTAATTTTTTTTTTTTTTTTACATTTAAGTTGTTTATATCTACAGCATATGTCTTGGCTTAAGCCTATACTCTATCGATCTTCTACTCGATTACCTCTCCCTCTTCACTAACCATACTCAAGATATCATTTTGAGGCTAAAGGAGAGAATTTTAAGCTTTCAAAACACTTAATTCTTGTACAATTTGTCTTGAGTAATACTTCACTTCAATTAAGCATCAGACTCTTAAACCTTAGTGGAAATTTCATTTTAAACCCAAATGTCTAAGGAATACTCAATGTAGAAGGAGAAAAATTTACAATGTTTGTCATCATCAAAATGGTGAGGTTATTGAACCAAAAAGTTCAACAATATTTTAATGAGACAAAACATTGCAAATTCAAATAATATCTTAAAGCCAAAAATGCACTTAAAACAACATTCTTGCATATTTGTTAACAACACAAATATGGTGCAAAACATGTATATCTAACTTTGAAGTTTTGAAGTGTGTGATTGAAATGTTTTGAACTTTTTTCTTGAAATTGTGATGGCTTTATAATATAAAGAAGTTATGTCTGAATGTTAGCTAGATCAGATGTATCTGATCATGTATCTATCAAGGTCTATACTAAGGTGTTTAGACACTAGGGCATAGGGTCCAAACGATCCCTTGATCCGACATGATTAGAATGTATATAATCATGTGATAGTGGTTTAGCATTCAGATGCTAGGCATGGCATCCTAACAGTAAGAACTTCTATTTTATGTTGACATCTTATGTTCTTGTAAAAAGTTGGTGATGCCCAGACATCATGCCTTAGAATCCAAATGATATATGTTTTTTTTTTTTTCCTTTTACTTTATTTACAAGTATAATGCAAATGGGTAAAAGTTTGTACTGAAGCTGATAAAGATTCCCAAAAGGGATTCAGCTAATAGTGAATGTGTTTGGCCGATACAGTTAAGAAATTAATCATTGGAGTCAATAAATGTCGAGGCAAACTTGTCTAAATTTGGGTAATGACTTGATCTTCTCCAATAGCTATAAATACCTTATGTTTGGCAAATTGTTACAAGTTTTTTTTAGCCTTCATTTGGTACCCAATTGGCTTACATAATTCTATTGTCTTGTATTCATTGTTTGCAATATTATAGAGAGAAAATATTGAATAGTATCTAGTGTGTCACTTTGCACTTTGCACTTTTTTAAAAAGTATGACTCTTGAAAAACACTGAGATTGTTTTGAGTGACTTAAGTGTAGATCCAAGTGAGCAAAACCCTTTTCATTAATAAAAACGAAGAATCATTATTTGAGGATAAATTGATTTAAGATATCAACATTTTAAAAAGTTAAAACAAAGAATCAACATTTCGTAGAGTTAGTCAACTAAGGTATCTATAATTAATTATTAGGGGAAATGTCACACCTCAAAGGGTACCCTAAACGTGACAGTCTGCCACATACGGTATTAAAACTTAAGAATGACTTCCCGAAGTCATGCGAAAGTTTTCAACACCATATGTAAGGCGTCTATCATAATAATAGGAGACACTGGTGGGATGTATAGTTCGAGATAGTAAATACAGCATAGAAGAATTCTAGATAACCATCTCATTTCAACATTATAAGAATATAATTCTTACATTATCTTAGGGGCTTCTCCCTTATAAATCTCCAAATAATCATAATATCGTCTTAATCTTTCATATAAGGAAACAATACTAACACCAAAAGATATTAAAGGATATTTAACCTAAGATCTTCAAAAGATTTCCAAAAGCTTTCCAAAACATAATCTCACTAGAGTATATGAAGTCTTCAGGCATAAAAGATATGGTCCTATACAACAAAGGTCTATCGGAGTATAAGCATAACTAGCTTAATGAGAATATTCCTAAATCAACGTACTTGTATTAAATAATTTCAAACAAGTTATTAAATAAGCATATGAATGCATCAAGCAAGTGATCAAGCAATACATATGATCTACCGGAAATCATATGTTTGAATGGATTTACCCCTCAATTCAGGGTTAGGTGTTTCAAGCTCTATAAAACCAATCTTAAAATCCAATTTATGTAGTTTATTTCATGCATCTACTCACCCATCTTGAAATAGTTCTTTTAGACTCCTAATCGTCCATCTTGCAGATTTATGGCTACTGCAAACCCAGCTACTATACTCTTATCCCATCGAGTACAGTAGCTCATAAGATGAAACTAACTACGTGATATGCATGAATCAATTAATATAACTCATAATATTTTATTAGAGTAATTTAAAGGTTATCACAAAATTTGCACTCACTCCAACATAATAATAGTAAAACACAAGTTAATTAATAACGATTCATGTCTCGTTATGCTTAGCATTCTTTCAACCAATGTTATCATACAAAATTCATTTTCATCTTTCCCTACTTCTAGTGCCTCTAGCTACAAGCACAACCAAGTATTAAAAAGGTAGGAAATAAACTCACTTAGCTATGATGATCTATCTTTCTTACGGATGAGTCGATCGATAAATCTACTAATCAAAATAATCCTTCGGGTATGAATACTGCTCCTCGGGATCACCTAATCAAGAAGAATACCCATAATGAGTATTTTTTCTTGTTGATTCTATGGTACTTATCAAAATTTATGTCATAAGATTGTTAAAATTTGTATAGAGGGTAATTTCAACTTAAAATGGACATAACTTAGTCATTTTAACTCGGAATTACGCAAATAATATACCGTTTTCTACCTACTTGAAAATATCTATTAATTTCTAAGGTTATTTTTATCATAAAAAGCCATTTGGGTTGGAAAATATTACGGTACAAAATAGTTAGGAATTTATAGTTCACAAAATATGATTTTTCCAAACTTCACTTTACTCAAAAATCCTTAAGCAAAATATATGGATATATATATAGTTGAAAAATCCTTTGAACATATATTTATACTTATATTGTATACATGATTTTTGTAGTGTTGTCTCAATATTGATATTTCATAAACAATTTGTCTTTGATGGTTTTAAAAGTTAAAACTTTTTAGAATTTCTCCCTTTTGAATTGTTAGAAGGAAAAACAAAATATATTTGAGTTATTATGAGTGAGTGTTTGCCTATTTATAATTCCATTTCCTATCTTTTCAAAGTAAATTAATTTTTAAAAATTTGGTTCTTTAAGTTATCTACTAACTTTATTTCTAGTGATTGAAAAATAAGCTTTTCAAAATATCCTTTATGTTTTTTATGTGGTAAATATTTAGAGTTGTGTTAAATGTATGTTTCCCTCTTATTTTTATATCCTTTTTCTTCTTTAAAAAATAAGTGTACCTTTAAAACTTTACTTTCTTAGCAAATTTTATTTTTCTAAGTTAGTTTTCAAATTAGTGAGTTGATTTTACCTTGGTTTGAAAACTTGTTTTATTCTTACTATTTGTCAAGTGGTAGAATAATTCCTTTAGACAAGTTTATAAGAAAAGCTTTCTTAATAAAGAATTGTTAACATTAGAACTTAGCAAAATGTTCATTTTAAATTTTGAAAAGAGAATAACAATATAAAATTTAAGTTTTGAAGAAACTTTCTTAGTATGTGATTTTCAAAGTCTATAATGAATCTATTTAAGTCTTATAAAAGATATGGTTGAGTTAAAATCTTAAGTTCAAGGCTAAAAATTATATCTTTATGGAGTGTTTAGTTTTGATTTATAAAAGAAATAAGGTCATTTTATTATTTTGAAGAAATCTACATTACTACTTCTTCTAGAATTTATGACTAGCTTATCTTTTGAAAATAGTTTATTAAAAAGAAAACTTAGATCTTTTTGTTGAAAATTCCTTTTGTTAAGAACTTTAGTTTACTTTTCTTTATTTAAGAAAGAACCCATTTTTATTTTTATTTAAGACAACAACATTCTAATCATGCATGAATATGTAGCAATGTAAAAATAAATATAATACATAATAAGATTGAAAGAAATACTTGTAAGTAAATAAATAAAATAAAATAGTCAAGCATTGGGAACCTTAGCTTCATCAAGGTATCTCGATCATGTCTTGGGAGCCTTAACTTCATTAAGGCAACCCGGGACTAAGAATAGAAAAGAAAAGAAAAGAAAGAAAATTGTTTTGACTTGATATGGACAAGTCTAAGACTAGTCTTAATAAATTGCATAAAACAAATAAATAAATAAATAACAAATGAGCTTATATGCTCTAAATAAATATATATACATAATATACATAATACTATATAAAATTTAGATTAGAGCAAAAATAATAATAACAACATAATGTAAAATATGAACATGAACAAAAACAAAACACAAACATATTGTTGCTTCTTTAACTCATATGAGTTTAAGAAACATACACTAAGCTTATGCTAAGTTGTATGAACATGATAAAGAATATAGGTAGGATTTTTACCCAAGGTTTAATGGAGGATTTGAAAAGAGATGAATGGGTAATGTGTTTGTCATTTTCTTCTTGAAGTTGTAAGGAATGGTAGAGAGTATTTTAAGAGAGATTTGTTGGAGAGAGGTTTTGAGAGGAAATTTTGGTAGAGTTTTGTTATGTAAAATGAATGTGTGAAAGAATGAAGGAGGAAGGGGGTATTCATAGACTTTTTTGAGTGAATTTTTTATGTAATAAAATAAATTGAAAAAGAAATAATATAGAGAAAGAAAGAGGGAGGCCGACGCAAATAAGGAAGAGAGAGAGATATTTTGTTTGTTTTGTAATTTTTGTAAAGAAAAAAATAATGTATAAGGTTTGATGTGAATAAAGTTGTATTGGAAATGTAAAAAGTAAGAAAATAGTTACGTAGGTAGTAAGAAATAGGTGTAACAAAAAGTAGAGATAGCAAAATGGTAATGAATAGTAGGAATAATACTATGAATAATAGTCTAGACATATAAAATACCTATAGTAATAAAAATACGCGTAAACGAGCTATATATGTTATTTTTACTTACCGAAAAATTGTAAAATGGTGTTATTGGAATATTTTTATTATTTCGAGCTCCGGGACATGCTTTTTGAGAACTGATCCCGTTTTAGTTCCAAGGACACTTGAAATGCACGAATCTTATATTTTTATGTTACCCTTTATTATTACAAACTATTATAAGCCATTAACTTAATTTCGTTTTCTAGGGTTTGAGAACACGGGATTGCTGGAGTTGAAATTCTTTTATTGTCTTTATCTTTGTTGACTTTTGAAAGTCCAGTTTGACTAGGGTTAGGGTTTAATCCAATTTTACCCTAGAAATTGAGGGGTTTACCTCAGGGATCAGCTAGATTGACTTTCTTATGCTCGGATTTTGTGTTTAATGATTAATGAATCTTCTCTTATGAAATCCCATGATCGAAATTATTTAAGGTTCGATTTCAACTTGGGTTAGACTTTAGGGTTTCGATTTGGTATTCCAAAACCATTCTCCAAAAACTCAGGGGCTTACAGCAGACCAAGGAAAGTTAGTTGAAAACTAATCTAAACATTAATACCTCATTTCATTCACTTTACGAAAACATTGATTCTTCTGTTTAGCCACTTGAAACATTGATACCTTATATGAATTTACCTATAAAATTTGGTACCTTCTAGCGTAATTACTCAAAATTGATACAACATTATTCATCGAGAATCACAAGTCAAAGATATTGATTGTACAAATTTCTATTGATGGCTTTTTTTTAGAGCTAATAGTATGCATCTTATGGAAAAATTTGCTTAGTGCATGAAGAGTGGGTTTGAAATAAGCATGAAAAGGTTACCCAAATACTTTTTAGGTCTCCAAATAAAGAAAAGTGATAATGGCATATTCGTCATCAATCTAAATATGCTAAGGTACTTTTGAAAAGATTTAACATGGGCAATTGTAAAACTAAACATACACCTATGAGTACAACCATAAAACTTATCGGTATGTAAAAAGTTAAATAGAACATGACGAAAAGCTTATTATATTTTACTGTTTTTAAACTCAATATCATGTTCTCGATATGCTTATTTACACAATTTCAACCTTGCTCAATAGAAACTCACTTGAGTGTGATAAAATGTATCTTCAAGTATCTTGTGGGCAGTATTGAAATCAGCTTGTGGTATCCAAAGTTTCCTTCTTTTGGTCTTATTAATACCCTGACGCCGACTTTACTAGATGCAAAGTTTATTGAAAAAGCATAAGTGACACATATCAGTTTCTTGGGAATTCCTTAATATCATGACACTCTAAGAAACAAAACTCGATTGCATTCTCAATGGCCAAAGCCGAATATGTGGCTATCAATAATTGTTGTGCCTAAGTTTTATGGATGCAACAAATATTTCTTGATTTTTGACCAAAATATGATTATATTCCAATTTGATGTGATAAATCTAGTGCCATAAACTTGACCGAAAATCCAATCCAATACACAAGGACTAAGTATATTGAGATTAGACATTATTTCATTAAAGATTATATTTTAAATAACGAAATTTTTTAGAAATTGTTAATACGAACAATCAAATAGACAATGTTTTTAGAAAACCTTTGAGTGAGGATCAATTTTGCACTTTGTGTAGAGAATTGGGCATTATCATGTAAGATGAGTGCTAGAAATCATAGAAACAAGATAGTGATTTTGAGTAAAAAGAACTATATTTTCAAACCATATCATATAGAACATGATTTTGGGTTCAAGAAACTTGTTGGAATGATGTGGGGTATGTACCAAATACGCACGGAATGACGATGAAAGTACTTCTCAATTTGATGCACACTTATTTTTCATCAAAGGTGCACTCTAATTGGTTTTCAATCTTTCATGGACTACTAATAGATCTCAGACACCACTTTGACAATGAGGGAGTTAACTACTTTGGCTTCCAAGACGTGCCTAGTTTGATGATAAATAGAATATTTGCTACATAGTGTTTCTTAAGGTATTAAATGAACAAGCAGCTAAGTACTTTTACTACAATCTAACTAATAGACATTATCAAAATGGAATGAGTGTTCCGTTAATGTCTAATGATGGAATTAGGAGTAATCTTTGGACTTATTTGTGTGGTAGGAATTTGATATTACACCTGAAGATATATTTTGACTGATAAATGTTCTAGCTAAGGGTGTTAGTCTAATAATTGACTATCATGGAGATGTATTCTACGAAAGACTATTTGATCTTGTTTGTGCTCAAAGAGAAAATTGGGAGTCTCATGATTCCATGAAAGCAAAAAGAATGCCTCATGCTTAGAGTTTTCCACCTTTATCTATGTTATAATTATCTTTATAGAGCCAGTAGACATAGTGAAACTTTTCTCATTGATTTTTAAATTATATAACAATTGCTAAATGTTGAGTTGACCAATTTTTAGGATGCCATGGTCCACAACTTCAAGAAAGTTATTAATGGACCAAACTAGGGTATCTTTGTCACAATTGGCTTATCACTTTACTACTCCAAAGGAAAAGAAGTATATTTTGAGTACCTATCACAATCCATCTCCCCTAAGGACTTTACAATAAGTCATTTAAATAAAAAGAACAAGAAAAAAAGCTGCAAAGGAAGGTTATGAGTGCAAAAGGCCCCTCTCTCTCATTCAAAGTATCATTAAACATAATGAAGAGGAGAGTGAGAATGATATTGAAGAGTCAGGGGACAAAGATACAAATGAGGATAGCATTATTAAAGGAGGCCCTAATAGAGAGGGGATGGAAACTAAAAGTTTCATAAGCATCAAGGATTTCCCAATTCACCCACTCATTTTGTGACTTAATTGGTTGACTCCTTAATACTATTCCATCTCGCACGTGAGGACTTTAGGCAAGATGTCACCTAGTGTCTTAATACTTTTTCTCAAAATCATAATAAGATGTGCTCAAACGTAGACATAGTAGTTGAGGATCAAAGAGAGATGCGCTCGAATCTTTATGCCTTCTTCTAGCAATTCTATTATATCCATCCCTGTGATCCTCCACCAACCAATGGTTCTGCTCTTTGATGTTCTTTTCTATTAGGCCTTCATTTGTACTTTCTCTTTTAACTGTGACCTTTATTTGTTTCTCTTATCATCCATGTACTACCTATTTAACTTTAGCACTCTCATGACTCATATCCTTATTTACTCCTTTTATCATGTTGATTTGGTTCTGCTTGATGATTAATTCATGGCTTGTTCAATGATTAAATTTCAATTGCTTGTTATGCCTTTGTATGGGAATTGTGCTTTCTTGCATTATATTATATTATATTATATCACTTAAATTATGTGCCTGTTGGTCACCTCTTAACCTAATAATAACTACTGGGACTATAATAAAACTGTATATATATTGCATGGAAATTGCATTAACTATGGTCGTTATTGTTCAAAAATGGTAAGATAGGAAACTAAAAGTTAATTTAATGGTTATAGCAAAATCCATCCAATCTATTGGATATATTCAAGTTTTCAATTACATTGGAACAAACTAAAAAAATATAGGGAAATTACGAAACAACAAAACCATGTTTAGACCATCGTTCCAAGTTTTATCATAAGTCTTAAGAAGAATTGGCTAAAGACTGCGTTTAAGGTGTCTCATGCCACCTTTAGACTACATTTAAGGTATCCATGAAGAAAGAGAACAATTTAGATAATCAAACTTAGGATTACATTTAAGGTATCATGGAAAATATTACATTTAAGATACCATGAGGCTCACGATATAAGTAAATAGTTGTTGGATGGCCCGAACACTGGCAAAATTACTAATTCCTCAACCCTTAGATAAGGAGAGGTTTATACCAGAGACTCTACACCTCTTACTAAAAGACTTCACGTGATGATTGCATGGCATATAATTGCTTATATATTGCATATGATTGATAGCTTGCTTGATATTGTTTATTGAGTAGTAATGAGCAACATTCACTACCATATTGTTAAGTTGCGGCTTTTCACCTTCCCTTATAACGCAATTTACCTTGTAGATACGCCTAGGTAAGTTTACAATATTGTAAGACGAACTATCTCAATAAGCTTACCCGCTTTTGGAATCTAATGAATACTGAAGAGAAGGTAGTTGAAGTTGCCATCTTATCGAACTTTTTTTTTAATATATTAAGACTTTTGTTGCCAGTTGTAACTCCTTAAACTACAAAGTGTTTTATATGCTAACACCTTGAAATCTCACTAAATCAACTATGGTTAATGCTTTAAATGCCAAGTGAGTTTAAATGTTCCACACTTCGCAAGATCTTATACAAGTTAAATAAGTATTTGAATGCCAAGTGAGTTTAAATGTTCCTTCTAAGGCATGATAATAAATGACCATAAAATGTTTATAAGTAGTAAATTCGAGTATAAATGTGACATTTATCTTAACAATTAAATATAGTCTAAATGATTAGAAAACTATATAACGTAAGACCTATTTAATCATATTTGTTTTACATTGATACATTCAAATGTTTAATTTGTAAACTTCCTAATTTTACACAATAATTAGTAGGAATATGATATAAAATATTGAAAAGTTTTTGGAAAAGTCGCAAAAATCACTCCCGATTTTTTGCGATTTAAGAATATTAAAATATTTTAAGAAATTTGAATCATCATTAACAAAAATTTTCCTTAAGTTTTTGCAGTCAATGAGTGATGATAAATCAAGGAAGTATTGAAGTGATTATTAAGGCTCTAGCAAAACTTACAAGAACTATCGATCAATTTCGAAAATAATTAGAAAAATAATAAATATGCCCAGAATATTCTCAAATAAGAATAGCGTAATAAATCAATAAGCAAAACCTTAACTTCAACAAATAAAAATTAATATATCTCTAGATTTATCAAATACATAGAATTACATAACATCTAATAAGAAAATTTCCAAAATAATCATAAATAATTATTTATAATTAAAGATGATTATAGCCCCTTAAAGAAGCTAATAATACCACTTTCTTTAGTAAGTAAAACCCTTGAAAGCTACTAAAATCATATAAATAAATTATTACATAGAAAATATCCAAAATATAAAACAAGTAATTATAATAAAATAGAAAAGCTATAAAATTAATACACATAAGATACTCTATATTACTAATTTAATTATGTGATTATCTTAAGCACATGATACATAATAAGTATATTACAAACTATTGTTACAATTTATAATGGTGGTATTAACACTATCAAAAGTACATTGTAACTAACAATATATATTGTAGCAAAAATAAACAATATTATTTTGTCATATGATAAGTAATAATACTATCCTTGATCCACATATTAAAACAATTTTGATAAGTTAAAAATATTAATTATATAAGACTATAACTATTTTAGTACTAATATTACAGTAATCATGATAACTAATTTAACTGTAACAATGCTATGTGATTAATGTAAATGTGATAAGTACCATTATAATTTAATAATTATAGTAATTGTATATACTTAATCATAATATCAATACAGCCTATAATATAACAAGATCTTAAAGCAAATTACCTAAGAAAGCTTACAATTATTGGCACGAACTACGTGTCCGAGAAATCATTTGGATCGACAAATACTACGTCAAGATAATTATAATAGAAAATATGCAAACAAGTAAAATCAAGAAATATGACAATATTAATTAAATAATGTAGACCGAGATCATATTAAAAATTAGTAAAATAAATTGAACACGTCGTAAACCCTAGAAACCCTAAACAAAGATTTAATAACCCTAAGATATCATATGAATTAGATAAAGTCTAAAACCCTAAAGCAAAAATATATCACCATCACAATGATCCAATAATTCAATCAACCTAAAAACCTTGCCCTAAATAATATGCCATTTAATCTCTAACAAGCAAATCGAGGCAGTACATCCAAATAATATCTATTGATAAAATACTGAGAAATAATTTCATATAATTGAAAACTCCCAAAATTTTATGGTAATCATATAAGTGGAACCTTATATTTGAAAACTGAACTAGAATCCTAAAGTCAAATCAAGTTAACCGTAAACCTTAAAAAATCTAAGCATGATAGAATAACTTATAAAACCATAAAATAATAAATTAATTAGGAAAATATTATGAATCATAGATATAGTATAAATCCTAAAAAGATTATATTGTCTAAAAATTCAATCGTTTTGGACCTTTCCAAGATCAATTTCTATATCCGGAGACTAACATGCAAAATAAGATAAAATTTTTTGATAACCAAATTATACTTGAAAAATATTTAGATATTCATAAAATGTCATATATAGGGTCATAAAAATATCAGTTACAGCTCATATATACATATTTTATCGCTATTGGTAACTTGTCTGATATTTTATTGTTACAATTCATTACTATTTGCTTTTTATTTGTAGTTATTACTTGTTACCATTTTATCCCCATAGTTTGTGTCTATTTCTTACACATCATACTCTATTTACTACTTTTACAAGTTAACTCATTACAAGCCAAACTTGTCACTTTTCATTTGATTTTTTTTTCTTCTTTTCTCTTCCTTCCACCCTTTTTTCACGTGACCTTGCTACACCAGCTCTTTGTTTTTTCATTTTCAAATTATTTTTCCTACTTTAATTTACCAAATCTCCTCTATAAATATCTGCCTTCATTGACACTTCTTACACTTTACAACTCTCATGAAATTTCTTTATTTTCTCTCTTTTCTTCTCCTTAGCTGGTGCAAAACCTTGCTGAACCCTCTCTTTTTCTACTTAAACACACTCTTTTGATTCATCTTTTTACGATAAACACACTCTTCATACATCTTTAGTTCATATTAGGCGTTGTTTCATGTATTATATATGGAAAAAGTCTCCCCATGATGCATAAAAGCTAGGGCTGATAATGCCAAAAATGAAACTCACATCTTATCTACATTATGATCATGTTGAAATTATATTCTTGTTGTAATGCCCTAAACTAACGCATTACAACCAGTCATGTGTCCCTCTCTTAAAAGAGACACACAAAGGCTCTAAATCTAAAATCCATAAAATATAAACATATAAAAATCTCCATGAACTCACAATTAAGGGTACTCCAGAAGGTACAAAACCTGTAAAATCTATAATTTATAACTTTCAAATATCTCTTGTAATATAAACTAAACTCGAGTTGGCAAAACCAAAGCCAACAATAATCCAGAAAAGATCTAACTTTCAACTAAAATCATATAATCATGTTTAATAAACTATTACATAAAAACCAAACTTCAAATCCTCATAAAGATAAATAATCAAAACATTGTTTCAAAAATCTTCAAAACTCAAGAAATCTTTTTCATAGTCCTGTATAACATCTTATTCCTCTGCAGGATAGTCAAGCCACTATCGCCATCCCCATGATCAAAATACAAGTCATAAACAATATCTCCATCACCTATACCTGAAAAGGAAATGAATGAGCAAAAACGCCCAGTACGCTAGTTTACAACCAACATGTATATATGCGTGCAACTAACTAAATGCAAACAACAATTATTATATTCATAAACCTGCAAAACAACACAATTCAGAATCATAGATCTGATCCAAAACTAAGAGTCACTCAGACTCCTGAAAAACAACCAAATATCGAAAATAAATAATTATATACATATTGGTGAATGGGTACTCCCCAAACACCCGCATGCTGCCAATAAACCTTATCTACTTGAATCATCTCCAAGTGCAACGCCACTAGGGAAACAACACATAAGGATCATCAGGGTACCTCACCAGTATCATTGTCTGCCAGTATTTACTGGTCAAAGCTAAAGACACCCAGAAAAACAAATTAAGCCAAATAGAATTAAGTTCATTTATATATATGTTCCTACAGAACGATCAAAAAACTAAACCTACAAGCAAATACAACAAACAAGGAAAGATGTACCTTTTCCAATTCCAAGAACAATCTCTCCAAATCCACAAATTCTTAAAAACAACAAGAAATCTCCAATTCTCTAATATAACATATAACAAGAATAAGATATAAATCATCACATCAAAACCCTACTTATCCAATTCTCCAAAATCATCCAAAACCCTAACCTCTCAAGAAATCACAACTGCAAAATCTCTTCGATCAATTCCCAGATAACCCAAATCTCCACAAACCCCTAATTGCGTAAATCCAGAAAGAACAGTAAATCACTAAATGAAATCATTCTTCATTAAACTTATGGATTAACAGAATAAAACTTACCTTAGATTTCTTCAGAATCTAAACTCAGATTTTCTCTAACCATAAATCATATCAGAACCCCAAAAATCACTACTTCTCCAAAACCCTAGATTGGAAAATCCATAAGAATAGGCACATTCATCCAATATATATCTTTACATATCAAATCTGATACAAGAATGGTAATATTTACTCGATTCAATCTAAGATCTTCAATTGATTCTCCAAAGGATCAGATCTTGATGAAATAGGTTTTATCCAAAGAACTCCTTCAAAATCCAAGCATAAACTTGAGGAAACGAAATGACATATGAAGAATCTTGATAGATAAAGGCGAATTACTTACACTTGATCCAAATCTGATCTCCATTGATCTTGTTCTTCAAAAACACTCAAAACTCTCAAATCTCTCTCTTTGATCGAAGGAAGAAGGATACAAATGAAAAGCACAAACCCTAGGATTTCTTATATAGGAACACTTCGGACAAGAAAAGCTGGCTCCAAAGCCGGTGGCCTAAGTACAAAAGCTGGCGGTGTAAATGCCAAAGCCGACGGCCTTTGGCCGGCCTTTACAATTCTATACAAAATCCTCTAAGAGATTTAAGCTGACGTCTTATACATGTAAGCTAGCGGCCTTTACTTGAAAGCTGGCGACCTAAGTGTCAGCTTAAGTCCTTTCATCCATTCCTTCACATACGACTTTCTCGGGCTCATAACTATCTATTCAAGAACAAAAATAAACTTTAGAATAACTTGAAATTACCTTTTTACCCTTCTTTATGATTTATTTACTTATATTTTACACTTGTTGATATATTTTTATCAACTAATCTAACTATCCATATTTATAAATATAGTTATGTATATATTTATATCTATATGAGTATATGGTCACTAATCTAACATTTATTTCATTCTTTTGTTTATTTCATGCTCTTAACATATATTTTGAAACTTATTCCTTAATCTATGTCTCAAACTTGTCCTTAACTAAGTCAAACAAAAGAGGACTTGTCCATAATCTAAGTCCCAAGAATGCATTGTCCAAAGACTTCTATTATATTTGTTTTACTCTTATTTTGCTTTTATTTACATGGTGGCTAGAATAATTCAAGTCCCAAGAAGTCTTATCCTAATTCTAAGTTAATGTTTCCATGCATTAAATTTCTTATCTTTATATTCTTTATTATTTTTTTATTTCCACAAATTATGAGTTAAAAATATGGTATTTATGTTCATGCACATGAATATTCTATAGTGATGTTGTTATGCCAAAATAATGTTTTGAACCATTTTAAAATGATAATTCTTTATTGTGCAAAATATTTTCCAAAAATCTTATTTTCGATATATGAGAAATCTTGCCCTCAAGAATAAAAATTTAGAACAAAACATTAACTTAAAACTTGTTTTCAAAACATGAGAAAGCTTTTTTATTAGAGAGGAAATTTTTAAAACAAGAATCATCATTTTAAATTCCTTAAAATATCGAGATTGAAAACATGACTCTAGAAAAATCTTACGACTTAAAATTCTTTTTCTTAAATACAAATGAGACCCCTTTTCATCAAGAAAGAAAATTTAGAACGAGCCATTTACTTACTTAATTTTTCTTATATACCAAAACTTAAAATATTTTAAAGATAATATAACTTAGAATAATTTTTCTCTACAAACACATAAAGATTCATGTTTGGGAAATAATTGGTTAAAAGGACTTTACTGTAAAAATAAAATATTCATGGATATAAAACCATGATTTTCTTTAGTTGAGTTCCACATTTACAAAAATATAAGAATTAAAATTTTATTTAAAAAAAAAAAACCAATTTAAGAAAAATTCAAGGGAAAATACAGCCTAAGGTATTATGTCACGAATGAGTAAAACTCATGTCTTGTAAAATAAATTGTTAAATAAAGCTTTGAAACAAATATAAGACCATAAAGATTTCAAAATATATATTAAATCATTATTTTTTTTAAGTCTCATATTCAAAAAATTTAAAGTAAAGAATTTTATCATAAGTCCAAAAGTAAATTTTTTCATAAAACTCAACATTGTTACTTTCAATAAAAGATTATTTTATAAATTCCTATTTTGGAACAACATCACTAGGATCATGTATGTAATATGAACTATTGTTATCAATTTTTTTTTCTTTTTAAGTAAAGGAATGTTACATAAATAAATTATGGAGTTTAGATAAGGTAGAAATGATAAAATGTAATAAAAATTAAAATAGAAACAACTTGAGATCAATTTGTATAGTATCAGTCCAACCCTTAAATGACCCCAAAAATTAAAAATAATAATAGAAATGGATAGATCATCCGAAAGAGGTAAAAATAAACTACTCATACACAACATTCCAAGTCAAAATGAGCAAGTTATGGCCATTTTAAGTTAGAATTTTTGCAACCAGAAAAAATGATGCTAATAGAGTAAATAAAGTTAAAGATGAAATACTCGTACCTTTCCCCAAGGATCACTTCGACTAAGGATTGCACTAAGGACGAGTGAGTGTTTCCTTTACGTTTGATATATTTGTACATGTTCTTGTAAAGTAGAGTAGTAGATTTTAAGAAAAAGATAAAATAGGTATGCATGTGGGATATTATGAGATTTATGTATGTGATTAGTTATGTATGATCAATGAGCGTTAAGTATATCGAACCTCGATTAGTTGAATAAAGTGAATTGTTTTCTTGTTATGATGACTTGTGTGTAAATATTGGATTGATCACCTTAATAAAATTAATTGTTTATACTGACCCTCTTATTAACAAATTGATCATAACATATCATGGAGAATCACATTGTATTTTTGCTACTACTTCTTTGCGAGGAACTAGAAAGGTAAGAGATCTAACTACATCTTAGGACTAAGACTTTGGGGAACACGAACTCATAGCATAGCCAAGCCGGATCAATTGCTTTGGGTGAGGAAAACCCAAGGACTAGTAGTACGGATGATTGAATCCCAAGATGCACATAATTTCAAGAAGGTCGTTCGACCCATTCAAATAATTCCCTAACCCTAGAATAGAGGATGCAATCCATTCTACATACTTTCCAGATAGTTATATGTATTGTTTGATCACATGGATGTTGCATCTCGTATTGATTGCTAATGGACTTGTTTATTGTTTTGTTATGGGTATGTTTTGTGTAAGGAATTATCTCATTAGCAAATTGTGCTTACCCTTCCCCCAAAACCGCGCCCCTCCACCCCCCCCCCCCCCCCCCCCCCCCCCCCCCCCCCCCCCCCCCCCCCCCCCAACCAACCACATAGTTTGTCTTTGTACGAAATTCATAAAGCTGGGATTGGGATAGGAACCAAACATAGAGTGTATCAAAGATCAAGTCAAGGATTAAAATGTTAATAGATTAAACTTAGTTAAGAGAAAAGACTTAAAACTTGATTTATTTCTTTTGTAATCTCCTTTGATTGTGAATGATAGATAACTTAAGTTTCTTTACACTATTAGATTTTTGGTAAGGTATCTGATTCTTTGCGATCATTATGATTTATTGAAATATCGGTATCCTAGTCTATTTTTCTATATATATATATATATATATATGTAATATTGAGAGAATAAGTTATTAGAATCTTATAAACTCTGACTTGTAAGGCGATCCTCATATTATGGGTGGACACATGATATGACGATTCTAGGATAATCCTCCTAGACCGCTATTTAGTGTCATGACATAATTATCCTTTTTTGATGATATTCAGAAAAATACATTTGCCCCTTTAGACGCTCTAATATATTCCACCAATTTTTTATGTTTACCTATTACATAGTCGCATTCAATTTATATATATCCATAACATTATAATATTTTATAATAAAAAGATTCATATTTTTTATAAGAACGTTTTTTTCTACAATTTTGTCTTGTTGAATTTGCACATACAGCACAGGTGCAAAATCCACTAGTATAATATTAATGTGTAATGCTCCATTGTTGTGTTTTCACAGCTAATATTCTCTAAAGTTTTATTAAAAAAATTTCAATATATACAGATGATATTTGAAAAGGGTAAATTACATCAAAAGACATATCATGATTAAGTCCAAATAAGGCGTCAACATAGGATTAATGTTCCTAAAATAGATTTAATAAAGGATCCCTTTTTTTTTATCCACTTGTCATCCATTTAAAATATTAATCCTAATTTTATTCATGTAAGAAGTTGATTTCTTATTTGACCATACATTTATCCCTTTCATTTAATTACTTAAAACTTTTATGTCTTTTCGAATTTGTCATTAAACATTGATGCTTTTTAATGTAATTTTCCCTATTAGAAAAAGTAATCTACCTACCTTCCTATAGTCCTATCAAATTAGGTTTTGACCCATCCAACCACAAGAGGTAACAAAATTGTCTTAAACTTGCAAAAGTGAATCCTCTAATGCCATGTTGGAATTGCGATTCCATGTTCGGGTCATTTTCCTATGTTTAAATATACTTTGGAATCAACTATTTTACCCTCATTAATTACATTAGTTTAAATACCTCTCTGTCATATCACATGTTTATAATCTATATCTGCTGCTAAAGATTATTTTTATAAACATACTTTATACACACTTTATTTCATTCCATGAAAGCCTCCTAGCATAGAATTGTGTTATCATTTTATAATTCATTCGATTTGCACCCATTTCATATTCATTTCGAATGATTTCTACATATCAAGCATAATATAACAGTTCACGACCCAATAGGTACCAAGATTGCAGGTCAATCACGTAGACATGTTGGTTCCAACAAATCATCAACAATAAAATTAAAAAAAAAACTAAAGAAAAGACATGTCAAAAGGAAAATAATACAGTAAAAATATATATAATTAAGTGACAATAAAATATTAAACTATTTCCATGTGAATTGGAAATAATTATTTCCCACTCACAACATTTAATAAATTATGACTAACCAATTAAAGACAAATGCGTCTTAAAATATGCCAAATTTAGTTTATATGGACTTTCTTTCTAAAGGAAAATTTTGTTCTATAGTAATGAGGACTAATATTTAAGAAAATTCTTTGGCCTCGTCATTTATTTAACTAGACCAGTTTCGTCGATTATTTAACGACTTAAATTAATACCTAAACATGATAGCATGACTAAATACTTAATATATTAATTACTATATTTATTTTAATAGTTAAAT
Source organism: Combretum micranthum (assembly GCA_024138025.1). Lineage (NCBI taxonomy): Eukaryota > Viridiplantae > Streptophyta > Magnoliopsida > Myrtales > Combretaceae > Combretum > Combretum micranthum. The sequence goes on along the minus strand of JAMXBD010001998.1, from coordinate 85,364 downwards.
GATTAATTAGATGGTCTCATTGATAGGACCCTAAAATTTTTCCTAGTTGTTATATTTTAGTCTTTTTTTTTCTCTAAATCTTTTATAGTTCCAATATTATTAGTACAATAATGGAAGATAAATATTAATATATACAAATAAAATCTCATCTTTAATAAAGCTTTAAGTGATAGGTTAAAGACTTCAAAGTTGTTGGGCCCTACTTTTGTTTTAGATTTTCAATTTATTCATTTTTTTATTCCAAGTTCAAATTAAATAAATAAAGAGAAGAGGAAGAAGAGCCTACTTGTTTAACCCCATATGGGACTTATAACATGTCTAGTTCACTACTTGAACCGACCCTTGTCCTAACTTTTGGACTTGCAACCCACCAGGTCTAGTAGGGATAAATTGGAAGTTCCATAAGTCTAACTCTACTGTATGCTTAATACTTAACCACTGCAAAGATTTTATTGTACATTTTTTATTTTTATTGTCATTTTCATTGTCTTGTTATTTTCTTTTTGTGTGTGTGTGTGTGTGTGTTGATTAAAAAAAAAACTATGTAATTTGAATGCAACATTGAATGATATGTCTATCTATAAATTATCTTGGGTAAGTTTCATTCATGGTATCTGAAAATATACCTAAAAAAATTTCATACCACAAAAATACCTGAACTTTTTATTTATTCCACGTAAAACATCTTTGACTAGAATCCAACTTTTTTTCCAACCGGAAGCTGATGTGATATCCAAAATTGATTAAAAAGTTCTTTTCCTGTCAACGTTAGCATTTATTTAATTATTTTTTATTTCCTCTCTCTCTCTCTCTCTCATCGTCATCATTCTTCCCCAAATCATTAAAAAGAGACCACTCAAACACTACCCACCACCAACATAACCTCCTTCAACAACCACACACAACTATCGCCCACCAAATCTAAACCCATCGACTTAAATGAGCCCCAAACCACCATCATACAACATGACAACCACTTCCCCCAAATAGAAGACTCCTGAGCGCCACACCAGACTTCCGAACCAATAGCTTTCTTCCCCATCTCCATCAAGTCAACAAACCTCCTACCCCATCTACACTGAACTTGATAACCTACCACGTAGCCTACATTTATAAGACTATAGAAGCACATCGAAGACCACAAACCTAGTCATACCCCCTCATCTTCCTTATCACTCATTGGTTATCACAAACACCCGAGCTCATGAACTAATAGCAAACTCATTTGTGTCATCCCTTTCCTGTAGCTCATTTCTAGCCACCATCATTCTGCCATCAAATGTGAAGACCACCTTACTCCGGCCTATAGTGAAGGAGCAGACTCATGGTGGATGTTGAAGGGGGTTGTAGAGGTAGGTAATCATGGTGGATGGTGGTGACGAGCGATTGGATTGGTGGTTGTTTTAAGTGTATTGAAGGCAGCAAGATTGGACAAATGAAGAAACGATCGGTAGAGGGTTGCTGGTGTGTTTGTATTGTGAGTAGACTTGATGTTGGGTTAGAGAACGTTCGGCAATGATGAATGGCTTTGGCTAAGTTTCTGATGAAAATGGAAATGGGTTTTTGTGTTGATAGTCAATTCTGGTATAGTAACTTAGTGAAAGTGGAAATGGAAATGGGTTTTTGCGTTGATAGTCAATTCTGGTATAGTAACTTAGTGAAAGTGGAAATGTGTTTTTTGATTTGGGGAAGAAGAAGTGTGCAGGAAGAGAGAGAATGAGAGAGAGAGAGAGAGAGAGAGCCAATGTGGACAAAAAAATAATTTTTTAATCAATTTTGGATGACACATCAGCTTTCTACTAGAAAAAATGCGGATTCCGATCAAATGTATTTTATGTCAAACAAATAAAAAGTTCAAATATTTTTATGGTATAACATTTTTTTTAGATATCTAGTACAAACTAAAAAGTTAGAAATTTATCTAAATCATGCTAGAGATGAAACCGACACGTGCCTGGCCGGATGAACTACAACCATCTAGTTTCTACTTAATTTTGAAATCACTAATCATTACACGTAAAAATTGCATAAACTCTACAATTAAGACACATGGCCGCATTTTACCTTTTTCTTTCTTTCCTCTTTCACTTTTAAGTATCATTTCAACGTATGGTTTAGTTGTCAAGCCACTATAGTCTATCTTCTTCTACATCACCTCACGTCGATTATCATGACCCAAAAGTAGCATTGCTTCCCATGATCATCTTCCCAAAACTCAATTATATTTCATCTTGTAGTAAATGAAATTAATAGAAAGCAAATTTTGATAAGAGAGAGGGGAAGGGAAGGTAGGGTAGCAAATATCACAATTATATATGCTTGCTTTTTAATTCCATGCGTTGTTGCCAAAGAAAGTAAAATATTTTAAATTTATCACTATTAATAAATTGTTATTAGATCATCTCCATCCTTAGATTGTTTAAGAAGTTACTTAAAGTGCTATGTGAATATCTCAAGTAACTCTCCATATTAAATAACTCTCTACTTCATCACTGGTTACTTTAAAAAAGTTACTTTTTTTTTTATGGATCTTATTTTATTTTATTACCTCAAAAAATATTTATTATTTTTTTATAAAGATTAAATAAGTGTGAAAAGACCAATGAGATTAGAAGTGAGAATAGGGATGGATACGGTTCTTTTTTTAAATTCCTGAAGAGCTAAATTATTTTTCTTATATTTATAAGATATTTATCTTTCTAAGATGTAACAAAGTAAAACATATAATATTATAAAAATAATTGTAAATTTTGATAATATGAAAGGCGATTTTTCAATAGATGCTTAATAGCCACTAAAATACCATATATACAAAAGCTATTTAAAAGATAAAAATGTAAAAGTAAAGTAATCAAATATCATAGAATGCTTGGTAAATATAAAAGTAATCAATAAATGACTTATAAATATATAGGAATCTCTTAATAGATGTGTAAATTTCTTTTCCTATACATATAAAAGATATTATATGATATTAGTTTTAAAAATTTTATTTTTTTTCGTACTAAATATAACAACATACTAACTAATTTCTAATGAAATATGGAATTTTAGAGATCCACTATATCTAATGATATCTAGTAAACTTATTAGTAATATATCAACAGATTTCGTTTCCCATCCTAATGAATCATTAATAAATTAATTAAAAACCAGTAGGACAAAAAGACATTTTCCAAGTAAATCAAAACACAGTAAAAGCTGCATTAAGATTTGAACTCCAAACCTTTGAAAAAAGGTTAGCGCCTTAGCCATTGCACTAAAGGCAAGGACATCTGCAATTGTTTTCCAATAATGTTAAGACGTATATAGACATTCTCTTATTATACATATAGTTTTTTTTTTTTTTTTTTGGCTGACAGGGCCCATTCATGCCCCCTTAGAACCTTTCCTGAGTGAGAGTGTTACTTTTTGTAAAAATTAAATAAGAGTAAAAAAACCAATGTGAGAAAGAGTGAGAGGGTTGATTGCCCAAATATCTGCCACATCACCCATATCCCTTAAAATTTCCACTAAGTACCCAAAGATGAATAGCACATTTGTTGACCGCCTAAAATAAACATGCTCACTCGAACAAGTTCGTGTTGAACTGATCAAGCTTGAACATATTTTAGATTAGGAAGCATTTTGTCAAAACTCTCCCCCTTCGAATACTAATTTTTATATCTATAATATTAAAATGCAAGACTTCCCTTATAAGATATAGAGAAAATATGTTGGTTAAATTAAGGTTGTTTGTCAAATTATCTTGAATCAAAGATCATATTAAACTTGATTGAACTATGAAATATGGTATTTTTACTCTTATTTTGATTCACTTTATAGTTTGGTTTAGGAAGATACAAATGATTTGCAGCTTAGTTCAATTTGATTGATTTGGTTTCTGGAGTCAAATCAAACAGAATTATTTCAACTCAAATTGAACCATATCTAGATGAAAAATAAAATTAGGTCATTTTTTATTTTAAATGCTATTGACATTTCATTCGGCCCCATTTATCTTTTCCTTTATTAATTTTATATCACCTCACTCCTAGTTGTCATAGGCTACTCCTTTTTTTTTTCTTCACATTCATCTCTTATCTCTTAAATAGTCATACATCTTCGCTCTTCACTATTACCCAAAAAGCAATGTCAATGCTATATAATGTTGCATGGTTTTGATTCTTATATAACAATGATACCAACTCAATTTGAATATCAACCTTTAATTGAGAACTTCAATGATCATCATTATTATGATCCACAACAATAAACCATTAAAAGTGGTTTGTTTCATTGAGGATTTGAATTGAACCGTTTCAAATAGGGTTTAATTCATTCAACAACTGATCCAACCCAAACCACAAACACTTCTAATCAAATACATTAGAAATAAAAGAAGTTACTTCAAGTGGTTATGTGGAGATTTGTTTACATGGTTGTTAAACTCACGATTTTATTATTTAGTGAAATGTATAAAATCAATAGAATAAAATCGAAAAAGGTCATATCAAATGGATAAAATTATAAACTTTTTGAATCATATACTTAAACTCACAATTCTATTTAAAGTCCACAATTAAACGATTTCCGATCTATTTTACTTGTGAGTAAACTTATATAAAATCACAAGCTCACACAATCATATATAGTTAACTCATGATTCTAACAACCTTGTTTGTTGATAAGTACCCCCTAAAGAAATTTGCAATTTTAACAATCTCATATGTGATTTTTTCTTCATTATTTACCTTTTTGAGCATCCATGATGGTGTCCACTAATTTATTTTTTCAGTTAAATTTAAAGAAACAATGATGAAATATATATCATATGTTTATCAAAAGGAAAAAAATGCATATTGTGAATTTAAAAAAAAATTACACATGTTATGTTTTTATATAAGTATATTTTTTAATCAAAATGAAAGTATTAAAAATATCAATATTAATGACGACCTTTAATGTTATATAGACATTAATGTATAAACTGATAGGAGGGCCCATAAATCTATACAAAAATATCAAAAAAATGTTGTTAATCTTTCTTTTTCTATTAATAAAACTCAAAATTAATATCTCATCACATCAACATCACTCATACCTAATAAATACTAAATAAATTGTTGTTAGTTGTTATGTGCTTTTTCCTAAGGGAAGAAGGACTCTCATGACACAGACAAAGTCTACTTTAGGTGGCTTCACTGTTTAGCCCCAAAAAAAAAAAAAAAAAATCTATCATCAATAACGTACATAGACATTCTTTATTACACGTATTTTTTTTTTTTTTGGATTCTGGTCTCCCATGGATCCATCCTTGAGTGAAAGGGTTTGGTTTTGTAAAAATTAAATAAGTGTGAAAGAATGAATTGAAGGAAGAGTGAGAGGTTTTTTTTTTTTTTTCCATTAGGAGTGAAAGGGTTGCTTGCTCAAGCAACTTTGATTGCTATAAAACTCAACAAACAACCTACTGTAGTGTATAAGCAAATGCAACATTATCCATATCCCTTAAAAATTTCCACCAAGTAATTAGAGATAACGATGCACATTTGTTGACCACCCAAAATAAACATGTTCATTGGGACAAGTCAATGTCAAATTTAGCCATGCTTGAACAGATTTTAAGCTTAGGAAGCATTTTGCCTAAAATCTCCACCTTCAAACACTAATTTTTAAATCTATAATATTAAAATGTGAGACTTCTCTTGTAAGACATAGAGAAAATATGTTGGTCAAATTAAGATTGTTTGTCAAATTATCTAAAATCAAAGATCGTATCAAACTTGATTGAACTATAAAATATATGTTGTTTTCCTTTTATTTTGATCTAGTTTATGGTTTGATTTAGGAAATTATTAATGATTTGCAGCTTAGTTTGATTTGATTGATTTAGTTTCTAGAGTCAAATCAAACCGAAGTATTGGAACCCAAATTGAACCATTTCTAGATGAAAAATAAAATTAGGTTATTTTTGTTTTAAATGCTATTGACATTTCATTCTGCCCGATTTATCTTTTCCTTTATTAATTTTATATCACCTCGCTCTTGGTTGTCGAGTCTACTCCTTTTTTCCTCACTTTCATCTCTTATCTCTTAAATTGTTATCCATCTTCACTCTTCACTATTACCCTGAATGTAATGTCAATGCTATATAATGTTGCACAGTTTTAATTTTTATATAATAATTATACCAACTCAATTTGAAAATCAACATTTTATTAAGAATTTCATGATCATTAGTATTACGATCCTCCGTTTCATTAAGGGTTTGAATTGAACCGTTTCAAATAGAGTTTAATGCATTTAACAATCTATCCAACCCAAACCACAAACACCTCTAACCAAATACATTAGAAATAAAAGAAGTTACTTCAAGTGGTTATGTGGAGATTTGTTTACATGGTTGTTAAACTCACGATTTTATTATTTAGTGAAATATATAAAATCAATAGAATAGGATCGTACAATACCATATTAAATGGTTAAAACTATAAAATTTTGGAATCATATACTTAAATTCACAATTTTTCTTAAAGTCCACAATTAAAATATTTCACATCTATTTTAATTGAGAATAAATTTATAAAATCACAAACTCATAGAAGATATAGTTAACTCGTGATTCTAACAATCTTGTTTGTTGATAAGTACTATCTAAAGAAATTTGCATTTTTAACAATCTCATATGTGATTTATTCTCTTCATTAGTAACCATTTTGAGCATCCATGATGGTGTCCACTAATTTATTTTTTCAGTTAAACTTAAAGAAACAATGATGAAATATATATCATATGTTTATCAAAAGGAAAAAAAATGCATATTGTGAATTTAAAGAAAAATTACACATGTTAAGTTTTTATATAAGTATATTTTTTAATCAAAATGAAAGTATTAAAAATATCAATATTAATGCCGACCTTTTAATGTTATATAGACATTAATGTATATAACTGATAGGATGGCCCATAAATCTATAAACAAAAAATATCAAAAATTGTTGTTAATCTTTCTTTTTCTATTAATAAAACTCAAAATTAATATCTCATCACATCAACATCACCCATACCTAATAAATACTAAATAAATTGTTGTTAGTTGTTACGTGTTTTTTTCCTAAGGGAAGGACTCTCATGACACAGACAAAGTCTACTTTAGGTGGCTTCACTGTTTGGCCCAAAAAAACAAAAGTGGCTTCACTGTTGTTGCACCTGAAGACAATTCCACCTGTGTTTTCACTTTGTTTTTACTACAAAATTCCCAAAGGGTTTCTCTCTCTCTCTCTATGCCTCCTAATTCCCATGATGTCCACAGAGGAATCCAACAATAGATATGACTCTTGCTTATGTGAGTTGTCTTGCATGTGTCTTGCATGTGAAGGTACTAAATGCTCTAATGCAGACTCAGACACCACATCTATACAAAGTTGATCACGATCATCACATTACATGCCTAACCCACATCTATAACTGAAATTAATTACCTAGTGATTATTACATGCTATATAAATAAAAGATAAATAAATAAATAATTATTATGTTTTAACATATAACAATTTTATATAAACATAATTGGTAGTTTTTTAAAAATTTGTTATTACCATTATTGTCATCATATATCAAGATATGAAAATCGTTTGCTCACCCTGATAAGGATTTATAATTTTTGGTTTTTTTTTCCTATTTTTCATGCTTTTGCCTGCTGAGGAGTAGTGAGGATAGGATTCAGCATATGTATAACACTATAATTGGCAAAAGGTATTATTAACAATAAATTCTTTCACTTGCTATAGGAAATTCTAGGAATAATAACTAAATATGATGAACCGTTAAGTTTGTTTCTGCTTTTCTTGGTACCTTTAGCTAATGCCATTTCGAAAGATCGGTGGATGGCTTATATGGGACGGAAATTTTCTTTTCTGTACTTTGTCCAACTTAACACGCTATTATAAAATAAAAGTTCTACCTAACTATTAAAAAAAAAAGTTAAATGATAAAATATACATCATTGATTATTTAAAATATATATATAGTTTTCTATTATAAGGATATTATTATTTATTAAGATAAGTAGAAACATATTTTTATAAAACTGTTTTAATACTTTAGGTCTAAAATGATCTCTCTATTCTCTTACCACTTATTACATTACTGTAAACTGATCAAATACAAAATTTCACCTATTTTTCTTTAATATCTATATCATTAAAGCAAAAACAACTACTTTATGTCTTTAGGCTTTATTTTATTTTATTTTATTTTATTAAATCTATTACAATTATACATGTAAAGGTAGTTGATATAAAACTTTTTTTTTTTTTTGCGGGGGGGGAAAAAAAAAACCAAAAAACCACTCCCTCTATAAAACTTAAACACTTTACACATCATTTTCAAAAAGTAATCGATCCCCCTTTTTTTCAATTAACTTCTAAATAATTTTTTTCATCTAATTTAATTTATATATTTTTAAGGTCCGTGTAGCGAGTGGACTATGGATTAAGATTTTTCATATATGATAACTTGTGATTAAAAAAAGAAACTAATCCCATATATAACATGGAATTAGAAAAACTTTGGTCTTAATAGACACGTCAATGATTAAAGGTAACTGAAAAATAAATAAATAAATAAGAAAAAGGAAAGCCAGCTATATATGGTATGTCAACCTAAGGCACTTAGTAGTTAGTCCCACTCTCATTTTCTTATATTTATTAACAAATACGGTTACTATCCATTTATTGCTTTTCAGTTGCTACTTCCCTTTGCTCATTCAACACCCACCTCTTCTCTCTTTCTTTCTCTCTCTCTCTCTATAGAGAAGGAGAGGGGGGAAAAAAGAAAAAGGCAAAAATGGGAGATGGGTGTCAGAAACTGTCTTCAGTTTTCATTACCATTGGGATGTGCTTACTTTTAATGGTTACAATATGTTTTAGCATCGAAGCGGAAGGAAAAAACAGTACAAGAATAATGGTACATTCTACCAGGAGCAAGGACAAGAAGTGGACAAGACAGAGACAGACTAGGAACTGTGATATATATCAAGGGAGTTGGGAGTACGATGAATCCTATCCGTTGTATGACTCTTCTGCTTGTCCTTCTATTCGTAAGGAGTTTGACTGCATAAAATATGGTCGTCCTAGTTTGCAGTATCTTAAATATAGATGGCAGCCTCACGATTGTGACTTACCAAGGTACATTATAATGTCTCTTCTTATGTTTGTTTTGGTTCTGTTCAGACTTGTCTTGTGATAGGAATTCTGGCTCTGCTATCCTTGTAAACATGACCCCGCAATGCATGTGTCAAGATAAAAGAGATTAAAATCATCTATTATAGATGATGTCTGCTTTCATCCAATGATAATGTGATACCCCATGTGAATAGAAGCTCCCTGTGATTGTGGTAGGGTTGAGTAGCATTATAAGAGGTCAAGCTAGAAAGAATCTCGACACTAACTAACAAAATTTTGAGTTAAATGGTTGATAAAAAGGTACTACTTTTAACCTGGAAGGCACAGTAAATTTTATTGGCTTGGCTAGCTTCCAACCATGGAAATATAATTGGTGTGAATTTATTTACCACATTAAGGCCGCTTTTTACCATAATTTAGAAGACAGGGGAGAACTGGCTAATGATATGCCATTAGAACACAGAAAGGTCTATGTGGTTGTTTTGCTTTTTGCTTCTGAGATCCGTATGCTATGTAAAAAAACGACAATGACATTTACTTCCTTAAAAGACTTTTGGTACCAAAGGTGTGTCACATGTGCACTTTTCTCTTTTGTCTGCATCTTTTACCTCTCATCACAGGGGTAATAATAATAGCCTTTCTCTTACCCTACAACTTTATGAACATTAGTTTGTGATAGATTTCTGAAGGAAACCACTTATTGGTAATTCTTCTTTTTGATGGTAGTTTCCTCCCCTGGACAGACACAAGGCCGTGCAGTGAAATGAATGATTTAATCATAGTAATAGTGAAGTGCTACATAAGTATAAAGAATTTTGTTAACAAATGCGATCGGGTATTTTCCAGTCTCTTCAAGTGATAGAAAACCACTTAATAGATACTATCCTGATAAAATGCAATTTGTGCAATCGACATCCTGAGTGCTTTGTTTTGAGATGCATTCATATGTATCCTCCTCCTGATTTCGAGTTCCAGGCATTTTAATACCAAAAGCATTGTTAATGTGTTGATGAATCATGGGATGTATTGTAGATTCGATGGTGTGGAATTCTTAAAGAAATTACAGGGCAAGAAGATCATGTACATAGGAGACTCGTTAAGCCTCAACAATTGGCAGTCTCTAGTATGCTTGCTCCATGCTGCAGTTCCAGGTTCAAATTTTGTTCGAGAGACCAATGACTCAATTACTACAGTCACCTTCCAGGTGATTTGAGTTTTCCCTGCCAAATGATCAACATTGCATCTGTGGAAGTTTTCCAAAACTTAGCTCAATTCAGTTTATTCCGGTTTCATGAACTTGAACTTTCACATATAAACGAGAGAGAAGAAGCGGAAATTGCACTGACTACCTTTGAGAATACACTTACACCCGTCATTTAATGTTATTCGGTGCATTAACATCACCAATATTAGTCTCATGCATATATTCCCTTGATAAGTTCTCTGGTTGCACGAATACCCCGATAGGTTTTATAATTGCTTCATACATGTCAAAGGGGTGTCAAGTGCCTTATAACGAAAATTTAGGGTCGCAATGCAATTTAAAAAGTTTTTAGGGATGGTCGGTGTACTTTGTCCTGATAAGAACTGTAAGTCTTATCTCTTTATTTTGAAATCACGTCCGCAGAATTAGAACTACTAGTACTAAATTTTTTAGATTCATTTTTATTAAATTTCATTTTCAGCATATGTTTGAGACATCTTGTTAGCAAATGGAACACTCAAATTAAGTATGTGAAACGTCATGCAGGACTATGATTTCTGTCATGCTATTCCACTCACTTTATCTTGTGGACATCGAGCAAGAACACATCGGTCGTGTAATGAAACTTGATTCTCTCAAGAGTGGCAGCGTGTGGAAGGACATGGATGTGTTGATCTTCAATACTTGGCAATGGTGGAACCGTAGAGGAGAGAAGCAACAGTATGTTCTCTGCCATTTCAGCCGGCTTCTTGTTCTTGTCAACTCAACTGTTTGCCTTTTTTTTTTTTTTTTAAAAGTCCCTGTCTGCTATTCTCAGATGGGATTACATCCAAGTGGGTGACAGGGTATACAAAGACATGGATCGTATGGTTGCTTTTCGAACAGCTTTGATCACATGGGCTAAGTGGGTTGATGCAGAGGTTGATGCAACAAAAACAAGAGTCTTCTTCCAAGGAGTTTCTCCATCGCATTACAAGTAATTTTTGTTCCACAAATTCGCTGCCAGAACTTCTAGAAACCTGAATCATCTCATCACATATTTATAGTCTTCCTCAACTGATTTGATATTTCAACAGCTGATACGTATTGATTCATGCAATGAATTAGCAGAACAAATGATTACAGCTCTACATTACTATAAAATCTGACTTCAGACTGTTGTTAACCTTTTCTAAGGATGCAAGTGCATTTCATCAGAGTTTCAGATCTCATAACATCCGTTAATGACTTCTTCTGTATCTTGTTAGTGGGACTGACTGGCATGAACCAGAAGTAAAGGACTGCTCAAAGGAGACTCAGCCAATAAGTGGCTCGACATACCCGCCCGGTTTGCCACCAGCAGTTTATCTCGTAAAAGAAGTGTTAAGCAGCATCAAGAAACCTGTCCAGTTGCTGGACATAACAACCTTATCTCAATTGAGAAAGGATGCTCATCCAGCCTCCTACAACGGTTTCAAAGGCATGGACTGCACGCATTGGTGTGTCGCAGGATTGCCGGATACATTGGAATGAGCTTTCTATATGCAGAACTCAACATATGAAAAGCCAGTATCTAGAGACAGAAAATTAGCACAATAAGCAGATTTCATCAAAAGTAGCCATAGGGTGATGATCTACAGCATATACTACATCGGCACAATTCTTTGAATTTTAACTACGTAGATTGCGATTCTAGCATATTTATAAGCCAAGTTTTGTGCTTTTGTAATTGTCACCGGCATTTGATTGTCCTACCAAAAAGACATGTTGAATAATTGAAAGGGGAATATGAAATTTTTAGTGCTTTGACTTTATCCATTGGTTTGAAAAATGGAAAACAAAAAATCTTGTGAATGCATAGTGGAAATACGGGTGTGAATGGAATGAGAGGTAACGATTTAGTTCAACTCAATATTTACACAAGTTTCATTCGATAATTAAATCAACTTTGAGCTTGCACTACTTAATCAATTTACTATGTCAAGCATGAGATTAATATATATGGTTTGGTTAACTTATAAATCTAGTTGAGTTTTTAAATCTAATCAAGTTTCATTCCCTTAAATACCTTTTTTTTTTTTTTGGGCCAGAACTGAATTTCATTCATTGAAGTACACCAAATACAAGTACATATAATACTAAAAAAATAAATTAAAAGAAATGAGGATACAAAGAACTAATAAAAAATGGACACGTTTCTTAGATAAAAATCGGTTACAATGATCCAAAAAATTCTGGCGCAATTGCGAAATGAAATCCAGCACTCTGGCAAGAAAAAATGCCATAATGGGATGACGAACAAACAAAAAAAAAAGAAAAAAAAAACCTAGATGCGACCTTTTATTCATTGGTGGATAACTGATTGTGAGTTTTCAAATCTAATCAAGACGTTCTCTTTGTCGATGTAGAAGCCATTTTAAGCCTCTAGATCTGAATCAAAGCAACATCTTATTGAAAAGTCGTATGGTGAAAAATTGTAATAACACTAATAGAGTTTGGATAGACGGCTAAAATGTGATGGCCATCGCCAATAGATTTTCTTAGAGAAGAAAACCTTAGAGGAAGGGTAGAAAGAGAGAGATAGAGACAAAGAGATTGGTTGGTTCTTGGAAGAGGTTTTCCATCCTTAAATGCTTGTTAAATTCATTTCAAATTTAGATAGAAAAGTTTAATGGAATAATAGTATAATTAGGATACTTTTGTCACACTGTGACATTGGGCGAGATTTCATTCTCTCTTTTTAGGTAGGTCAAACTGCAAAAATCAATTAAACAAAATAATTTTTTTCAAGATAAAGATTAGAAGTTTTCCAACATTAGAAAGTAAGTAATTCATTAGATTATCTATAAATAGGCTCAATCGTACAGTAAAAGCATTTTTACACTTTTCTTAGGGACCACCTCTCTCATGTAGTGGCAATTTTTATCTTTTCTCACACCTACCTCTAAACAAATCTCTAATTAGTTCCTTGAACCACCTTTATCAATAAGTTCCTTAAGAAGTTACTTAACATATCATGTTAAATTTATAAGGAACTCTCCTTTCAAGTAACTCTATATTTTATCGGTGAGTTACTTAAGCAAAATTTCTTCATAATTGTTAATATTTTTTGCGGGTCTTATGTTATATTGTCATTTTTAGATTTAAAAATATTTTCCTCACTATGTTAAATAAATATGGAAATAAATTAAATATTAGGATTACAATTATTTTATTTTCATGTATTAATAATGATTTGTAATTTATTTATTAAAAAATAGAAGTATCAAAATATAAATTATTTTAATTTGATGACTTCACGATAGTTGATTTATTTTATGAATAATATTTAAGATAAATTAGAAACACGATAATTTAATTTAAAATCAATACAAACAATATACTATTTAAAATAATACAAAATCAACATTTGGGGGAGAAAAAAAATAATGAAAAATCAATTACAATTTAAAATAGTCAACTATAACAATTAAATGTCAACTAGTGAGTCCAAATCACTCCTGCACATGTTTCATCAAGTTAGTTTGTAACTGACGATGTTTAACCCTATCACAGAGTCAAATATTGTTTTCGATGTATATAGCATATTTCACAATATGACTACAGGAAATATGAGGTGCTGGCTCACTATTGTCTCCCAATTTATAATCTAGTACTTGAAATTTAAAATTGTAGCCATCTCGTTCATCTTCGACGATCATTTTATGTAAAATTATGCATGTTCTTATAATTTTCCCTAAAACCTCTTGATCCCAAAAATACGAATATCCACAAACTATAGCAAAGTAAGATTGTAGCACTCCAAAAGCCTATTCAACATCTTCCCTACATCCTTCTTGGTGCTTAGCAAATAACTACTCCTTTGGACCACATGGATATCAAATAGATTTGACAAATTTTTTACCACTCTAGATATATGCCATCGGTGAGATAATATCCAGTGTCAAAGTTTTTACCATTCACAGTGTAGTGTGTCATTGAAGCACGTTCTTTTGGGATATCATCAAATAGGAGTGATTGCTCCGGTACATTAATATCATTTTTTGAGCACGGGATGCCAAAAAATGCATGTCATATCCAAGTGTCATATAAAGTGACAGCTTCAAGCATGATTTTCGGAGACCCATGATCTCATCTAGTATACATGTCTTGCCTTGCAACCGAACAATTTTTACACTCCCAATGTATACAATCAATGATTCCTAACATGCCAAGAAATCCACATTGTTCGGCCACATTAAGTAAGCATCCAATATTAGCTTGATTTGACCTATGTAAATACCCATCACTAAAACAAGCTATGACCCCTTGGACAAATTTTTTGACACATTGTATGATTGTGCCTTTAGGCATTCACAAGTAGTCATCTAAAACATCATCGGCAACTCCATATGCTAATATTTGAATAGCTGCAGTACACTTCTATTGTGGTGAAGCACTAAGTTTGCAAGCAACATTCATTTTTTGTGTAAAATAGAATGAGCAATCCTGTAGTGCTTATATAATGAAAAGGAACACACTTTTTCTCATTCGGAATCTACATTAGAAATGTTCATTGGTGTACACTGGGTTGTCCTAGAAATACTCATTATAAAGATGATTGAGGCCTTCTAGACGACCTCTATTTATATACTTTCTCTTACATCTTCTGAAGACCCCTATTTATATACTTTCTCTTACATCTTCTTGTAGAAGTGGAATTGTCGCATATCTCTAGAATCACTTGATATAAATGAGCAATTAGCTCAAATCGCAAACTTCTCATCTCTGATAAAATAAATTCATCAATTGCTTTGTTATAACTATTGCTTTGCTCAAAATCAAAGCTGCTTAAGCTATTAATAGACATTATGATTTGGAAGTAAGAAAATTGAAGAGTGAATTTTATGAGGACATACTTGTTTTTTATTTATAGAACTTCAACTTCAACAGCTGGTTTTACAATGGCTAGTTTACCATAAAATAATTGAAAAAAATACAGAAAAATAATTAAAATGTTGATTTGAGGCTCTGAACGAATTTTTTTTTTTACCTCAAATTCTCAATTATGGGGTAAATCTCCATAATTAATATAGATCTCTAAACGAGCTTTGTCCGAACATATTATAATAAGAATTTTGAAGTTATATGCCAAAAGTTATGACTAATCGAAGTTTCAACAAACGCAACCTAAAATTGTGGCCATAGACTCTGTCGAGGCCTCGACTGTGGTCACAACCCAAAATTGTGGCCACAATTTTGAGTCTATGGCCTCAATATTCGATCACAGCTTAACCGCAATCACAGTCGAGGCCTTGACCCAAGCTTCGACTGAGTCTGTGGCCATGATATTAGGTCGTAGACTAATTGTAGCCACGATTGAATCTTCGATCATGGCCTCGACTGAGTTTGTGGGTGCGATATTGGGTCACGACGTAACCGTGACCATAGTCAAGGCCTTGACCTAGGCCTCAATCGAGTCTATAGCTACATTTTGACCCATGCCCCGACCAAGTCTGTAGCTGCAATTTTAAGTTGCATTTTTCAAAACTAACAATTCTTTATTGTTTTAATGATCTCTCTACACATCTCTTCTATCCATTCTCATCAGCCATTATTATTGATTTCTCCAATTCATATTGTTTTTTACATTCTTTTTCTTGCTTGCGATGTTCATTCTCCTTTGTCATTTCAATTTCTTTATCTTTCAATTCATTGATTTTACGTAGCAACTCTACTTTATCACGATCTATCGTGCTCAAGTTTTGTATCTTGTGAATGAATTCATCTACTTTTTTTTACCACTTTCAGCCTTTTCTTTGGCTTTTATCTTTGTTGCCACTCTACTAGGTGGGCGAATGCCTACCTCACTTACCTCATCATTTGTTGATATATCATTATTTAATGATGAGCTAGTATATGCTCCATAGCTATTGACGTAGAGCGTTTACTTGTATTTTTTTTGACATTTTCAAATTCAAATCTCCATTTGGGTTCATTACGCAATATGACCCAATAATGTTTGACAGTACATAATTTATTCTCATTTTGTCTAAATAAATCATGAACATCTTTTATATAATCATGCTCACTTTTTCCAATTTGTCCACACCATTTTATTTGATTGTAATAAGCTCTAAATTTCATGACATCTTTTGATATTTTTTATCACCGAACTTTATATTGTTGCCATGTTCATCTCAATGGAATTTTCTCCTTCTCAAACGATTGTCCCTTCTCAAACTCTTTACAAAGTCATTACCAAAATGTCTGTAATGGTTGATTGTTCCCAATAATTAGATCTTTACTAACCCTCAACCATGCGTAAATTAAAAGCCCATAATGATTTTGCTCCTATTTTTTATACGCGCTTGATCACCTACATTTTCATTATCATCCTCACATTCTAAATTTTTTTGCGTAGAATATTCTGGGTATTGTGAGCTTATACTAATTGGTATTTATGGCGATTAATCTAATTCAGTTGTGGTCGAGAATTTCCCATCGGATTGAATGATTGAAAGTTTTCAAGTGACAACTAAGGAATATGTTGAAAATATGATGATGTCATGCTTCTTGGATTACGACTAAAATTTTGTCGGCTTTTGGCTCATAATTAGAAAATTTGGAGGACATTGCAAATTAGAGACACTTTGCAAAAATATGGATAGAGAGATTTTTTTTTTAGAATTATAAGTAAATTTGTGAATTGAGAGATTTTTTGAATGATAAGAAATTGTGGTGAATTTTAAAAGTAAAAAATTTGTAAATTTTTATATATTTATAGACGAAGAAATTTAAAAAAAAAATTGCAGTTGCATTAGCCAAAACAGCCATAATTTTTTATTCTTGCTAGAACGTTCATAATTTTTTATTCTTACTACAACGGTCATTTTTTAATCAAATTTGGCTTTGAATGCATTTTATGGGTTCCATAATTTGACAAAAGTCAGAAAAATTTAAACAAAAATGAGTTGCTTCGTAGAGCAACGGTGTTTCATCAAGCAACACACTTTATTGATTAAGCAATGCTATTTTTCTTGGAGAATGAGCTAAGGAATGCCAATAAAGATGGTCTTACAATTAACACTCTTATCCTATGTCTATGGAGTAAACTATGATTAAAACAAGTCAAGTCGAGTTGGTACAATGCTAAATTTGAATTTGACCCTCTCTGAATTTCAAAACTAAAGGTCAACTTGAGCTTAGAATTTTGAGCTTGGCCTAAGTCAAAACAGTACAAAAATTGCTTTAGCTTAATTTGATTAAACTCTTTTAGATTCAATTCATTGAAATATATTTTTATTATGATTAAAGTAATACGAATATTCAATCTTGATTCAAAATAGTTTAACTTTTAAACTCAACTCAAACTTGTTTAAGCTCACAAAATAATTGATTAAACATTATAAAACTCTAGCTTAACTCAACAAACTACTCAAGTGAGTCGAGCTTAACTCGACAAATTACTCAAGTAAGTCTAGCTTAACTCGACTATTCTTAAATTCCTAGGAAAAGAATTAAGTTATTTCTTTTTTTATTTTTCTTTTGGCTAGAAAAAAAAATCGAAAATGTAGATGATATGGGCAAATGTATGCAATGCTATCCATGACTAAGAGAAAGGTAGCATTTGGTTACACAACTTTTTACAGTATTAAACTAGACAACAGTCATCATACCATGTTAAGTTTAAAAAATGCATTTGAGTCTGGACAAAATCTCTCTTCATGGTGGAAAAAACCTAATTTTTTTTCTTTATATTTGATGGAACAAAAATGAAATCTCTTAACTAGAATCTTATCCAATACCATAACTACCAAGAATGGTATAAGAAAATTATAAGTCCTATCTAGTTCTCATATTTTGTCTGGTTCTTATGATCAAATGCTACCTAACAATGTAAAGATGCAATTCATCTAAAAATGTTTTGATTCGCATAATAACTAAGAATCAACTTATCCAAGAGGGTGTAATTTAGTAATTAACAATGCATTCGGCAAATCTTAAGTAAATAAAAATGGAAAGGAAAACCAGGGCAAGTACAAGGAAGAAACAAGAAAATGAAAGGAATTATGATTTTTATTTATACTTGTATATAAAAAGTGGAAACGAAATCAAATGAATAAAAACATATAAAAGAATTTGTCTTTATTGTCCTTAAAAATTGTAAAATGAATTTATTTTCTTGAGGAAATTTTTGTATTTTATTAATATTTTCAATTATTTCTACGGTTTTCTTTATAAATTTTGAAACAAAAAAGAAAGACCCCTTTTTTACCATCCAAAAAAGAAAGACTCATGGCTGCAATTCATCTAAACTGTTTTGATTCACATATTTACAAGGAAATAACTTATCCATGAGGATATACTTGAATGATTAACAATTTGTTTGGCAACTCTTAAATAAAGCAAAAATGGAAGGAAAGTCATAGAAAGTAAAAGGAAAAAATAAAAATGAAAGGAAATCTAATTTTTATGTTTGTTTGGATATAAAAAGTAAAAAGGAAAGGAAATAAGTAGAAACATATTAATAATTTGTCTTTATTGTTCTAAAAGTTTCAAAATGACAATATTTTCTTAAGGGTATTTTTATATTTTACTACCATTTCCATCCATTTCTTCAGCTTTTTTTTTTTTTAATTTGAAACAAAAAAGAAACACTTTTAGTTGTAAACTTTTTCATCACATATTTTATCCCATTTCTACTCCAAAGTAAACTTCCTAGCAAGATTTCCACAGCCTTCCACCAATCCAAACACAATGTAAAAGATGTTGCCCTAACCTAAAAAATTATTAAAGCTTAAATTTCATGAAAAGTAGGATAAAGGGTGATTGCTGTCCTTACAAATTTCCTAGACAAGTGTAGACTCACCACATTTTACTCATCTCTGAAAGTTGCATATTCTCATACTTTCACAAAAAAATCATTAAAAAAAATTAAAAAGGATTTCAAAGGAAAAGATAGTGGTAAAAAAAAGCACAAAATTATACCAATCCAATTCTTATTGATTAGCCGCAAATAAGAAGTAAATCCCATTCATTTGTGGTTAAGGTCTTAGAGTTGAGTAATGTAATTATTGCTTTCCTTCTGACCTATAACGTATACAAATATACAAGTAAATGGAAATTCTAGGTATAGTGAGCAATTATGATCCATAGGGTAATAAAATATTTCTGGTTTAGTTGGCAACTTTACCTATTTGTTTTTTCCCAACAATTACAAGGATGCACTACGCAAACAAGGAAACTCTAGGAACAGTGAGCAAGTATGACACATAAGGCAGTTAAATTTATTCTTGTTTGTTGGCAATTTTACCTTTTTACCTTTGAACAATTTATAAGATATCATAGCCCATCATTCACATGCTGTCACATATAATTAGACAAAGGAAATAAGAAATAAATCTCATTCATTCATTGTTGAGGACTTAAAGTTCAGCTCTATAATTATTGTTTTTATCATGACATGTAACACATCCAAATATACAAGTAAATGAAAATTCTAGGTATAAAGGGGTAATTATGATCCATAAGGCAAGAAAATATTTATGGTTTAGTTAGCAGATTTACCTATTTTTTTTTCCAACAATCACGAGGAAACACTAGGAACAATCAGCAAATATGACCTATAAGGTAGTTCGATTTGTTCTTGTTCATTGACAATTATACCTCGAACAGTTATGAAGATACCATAAATCTCTTATTCACGTATTGTCATGCGTAATTTAGACAAAGAAAAGCGAAGAAAACCAACTAATTCATTCTCAAAATAGCAAAAAAAAATTAGTATTCTCTCATTTACTCATCTTTGTGTACATAAATAGTCATTTACCTTTTTATTGCTATCCACTTCCTACCACCTTCTACTATTTAACATCCCCTTCTCTATTTTTCTCTATCAAAAGGGAAAAATAATGGAAGTTGGGTACCAAAAACTATCTCCAGTTGTCATTGCCATTGGAATATGCTTCATTTTTATGGTTATATTATGTTCTAGTATTGAAGTGGAAGAAGCAGGACAAGGAAAAGATTATACCGAAAAAGTGCATTCTGCCAGGAGTAGGGACATGGACGGGACAAGACAAGCTAAGAATTGTAACATGTATCAAGGAATTTGAGTGTGTGATGAATGGTACCCTTTGTATGACTCGTCTACTTGTCCTTCAATTCGTAAGGAATTTAACTGCATAAAATATGGTCATCCTAATTTTGAGTATCTTAAATATAGATGATAGCCCCATGGCTATGACTTGCTAAGGTACATGTGTTTCATTGGGTATTCTTAGTTGTGTTATTGTTTATGGACTTGTGTTTGTGTATTGTTTGCTTTGTCTGGTGAATGCATGAAAATTCTGCAGTGCTTGTCATCCAAATGAGAAGAAGGATATAATTATGACAACCAAGGCACTTCCTGCCATGCACCAAGTTTTCCTATCCCCAAATGTTGGCAAGCTGAACAAGCTTTTTTTCGATGGTAGTTTCGTTTGAGCATTGTTCTCCTATTGTCCATCCCATCCAATTATATATTATTATAAATGATAATTATTCAATAACCATCTTGCTTTTCGCTTTTTCATTCATACATGACAGCATATGAATGGGAGGAACATATCACTAAGTTCGGATTATTTCTTGGTCATAAGCTTAGGATTATGTGTACAAAGTATGAATCTAAGATGCATATCCCATTTGATAACTATAACTGATCTATTTTTATAATTAACTAATTGCAATTTAAAAATGTCTATTTTGTATCTAAATTTTGTATACTTTTATAATTAATTATCTAAAAAGACTTAGTTCAAATATTATAAATGAGCTCGAAACTTTATAGGTAAGATATTGATACTTTTATATTTCAGGCAATTAATTGTATAAATAGACAAAATCCATATACCAAATGCAATATTTACCCAACCGCACAATCAACTCTTGATTTCAAAATTGTGTCTCTAGATTCAGAGCTAGTAGTTTCTAATTGGCAATTGTTACTTGCGTTTCATTATGTGCTTGACTCTTCTTATGTAGTGCTCCGAGCATTATTGAAAGCCCTGTGGTACAGGACTATGGAGTTTCTGTCATCCTTTTCCATTCAAATTATCTTGTTGACATCGAGCAAGAACGAATCGATCGAGTAATGAAACTCGATTCTCTCAAGAGTGGCGATCCATGGAAGAACATGGATGTGTTGATATTCAATACCTGGATATGGTGGAATTCCAGAGGAGGGAAGCAACAGTATATGTCATGCCATCTTGGCTGGATTCCTATTTGTGCTAACTTGAAACTATATGCAGTACTTTTTTTTTTTTTTTTGGCGGGGTTTAGTTCCTAACCTCATATTACTTGCAGATGGGATTACATTCAAGATGGTGGCAAAATATACAAAGACATGAATCGTATGGTCACCTTCAAAAAAGCTTTGATGACATGAGGGAAGTGGGTTGACACAGAGGTTCATACGACAAAAACAAGAGTCTTCTTCCAAGGAGTGTCTCCGTCGCATTACATGTGAGTTTTGTTTCAAAAATTTACAGCAAACCTTTTATAAATCCAAATTTTTCTACCAATGCAATCATCTCTTCGAATTTTGAGGTCTCAAACCATCAGTTTGACTATTTTTGTATCATGTTAGTGGGACTGAATGGCATGAACCAGGAGTAAAGGACTGCTCAAAGGAAACAACGCCGTTAAGTGGTTCAACTTACCCAGCAGCCAGCAGGCCTGCCACCTGCAGTTAATGTCGTAAAAGATGTGTTAGGCAGCATTAAGAAGCCTGTCCATTTGCTTGACATCACAACCCTATCTCAACTAAGAAAAGATGCACATCCCTCCACCCACAGCGGCCTGCACGGCATGGACTGCACGCACTGGTGTGTTGCAGGATTACCAGATTCATGGAATGTACTTCTCTATGGAGAACTCCACATATGAAACCATTATAAAGAAGATGACAATGTACATTGATGATCAACAGTATATCATAAAGCAACAGAATCCTTTAAAATTCACTATTGTTTTGTGGATAAGAAGAATTCAAGCAAAAATCTGTTGAAAATTGAAAGAAGAATAAGATGAAACTTCTTGTAAATGCATAGCGCCAGAATGGGTGACAAATCTAGTATTTAGCACTAGTGGTGTGAGTTGCAGGTTTAAATTTTAGCTAGGGAAAAACGGTAAAAATCAATGATACTTTTTAAAGAAATCTTAAATTTTCTAAACTTCATGCAGGGCCCTGGGCACCTTCCTCCCTTTATCTCCACCAATGCAAGGAAGAGGATCCCCTTCAAAAACAGCTGTAAACACTGCTCCTAGGACTAAGGAACATGAACACTGTGTGGGGAATGGTTCTCACCATCATCTTGTTTGATATAATAACTTAGGCCTGTAACTGGAAAATCAAGTCGATATAAGCAGAGCGAGCAAGATGCTCAAGTTTAGTTTGTATGTCTTGAAGAAGCCTTTCTAACAATGCCACCAAGGTCTCCAGTTCATACGTTGACCAGGGTTCTACACGTTTATTCCGATCATCATATCACTTCCTGTTCACCAATAAATTCTAAAATCTCATGCCCAAAATTCCTATTTATCCAAATCATGTAAAGAACAGAAGCAGGATAATGGAAAACTATAACAAAGAAATGCAGTTGCTTCACTTATAGTGATTTAGACATCTCATTAGTCAAGTTAGAGGAGACATATTTTGTGTAACTCAGAGATATTAGTATGAAGTTTTAAAAAAATTCTCTAATCCTGCCTAATCTCATAATTTTTTATAATTATATATTTTTTGCCAAGTCCCATAAGTTATTAAAATATTCAAATTTATATACAACTGTGATCGAACCATTAAGATGTCTATTGCATTAACTCCTACAATCATTTTGATAGTCAGATAATTACCTGAACAGAACCGTTGAAATTCCCAATGTTTTGTAATTTTTCCTCTTTAAGTCAATGAGAACAACAAAGAAAGAAGGAAAACAAAACAAGAGAAGTCAATACAGCATAAATGGAGCTTTTGTCCAGTGATACTGACTCTATTCTACAATGCTAGAACGGTTAAAGGGTTCAACTAAACCCGTTACTCCCCCAGTCCCACCTCAGCATAATGCTGACGTGACTCAGATTGAGCATCGAAGACTTCCTATTATCCTGCAAGAGTAGGAGAGGGGTGGACTGAGAAGCGGTGGCCATTTGTATAATTTTATTAACGGGTCATATTGATGTACAATTTTGTATTTACTTGGTGTTGATACTGAATATACATAAAAATGAATGAAAACACCTTATAATTAGTTTATGTTACAATCATTTTTATCCATATCATAATTATGTCATCATGTCTTGTGTGGAGTAAGGGATATTTTGCACAAAGGAACCAATAACTGGCATTAGCATATCAAACAAAAAGGATGCAAAAAGACATTAATCGACATTAACTGACGTTACATTCTTCAAGGGACACGCTGATTTTCTATGCAAGCGCTTAAGAAAGATAAAACTTGGGTTTCTTTATACACAGTGGGGGGAAAATGGAATAGTAAAACACAAATTCCACTTGGTCCCTTATATTAGTCATACCTCCTAAACCTCCAGGCTGAAATTGAAAAAAGCCGGCTGCCTTGCCAACACAGGTAAAAACATCCATTTTCTTGCTTTATGTTATATCCATCATAACCATAGCTCTGCAGCAATTTCCCTGCTTGCAACATTCCATTGTAACTCAAAGACACCTTGCCAAACCCAGCTAACTCAAGCCTCAACATCCATTTCTCGAGTTTTTCATGCCTGGCTTTTCTTTCCAGACCTTCACAAGCAACAATATTTTTTATTTCCTCTCCAAAAAGATTTTTCTCAACTTTTTGCCGTTCGATTGATGCTCTTGCTACAGTTGACTCCAAGCAATCAAATAGTGCAGCATAGAAGTTTAAAGCCGATGTGACTCTCTCCATAAGCATAGAACCGTTATGGTTAGATTCTTGCTCAGTCACAACCATTAACTTTGGGGATAGAGCCCACAGAGCTGATAAAAAGCTTCCCATCTTTGCTGATGCATTTGAAGATAACGGGGATGATGTTGATGTTGAATCAGGACTAGGACAATACACCTGGACTTGATCTTTTTCAAGCCATTCTCCCAAAGTTCTCTGTTTCATTTGCAGAACTCTCTGCAACTGAGTAGGGTTCAAACTCTTTGACGCAGAAGGAGGAGAGTTCTTTCTTTGCATCATCTCATCATCAAATGCCAACAGAGAGTGCAACTGAAGCACAGAGCTTATTGCAAGAGCTTCGCCAGTCTTGACACGCAAATTTTTTTCCACATCCAGATTCTCCAGTTTGCATGCAACAGGATTGAACTGGAATGGAATATCCAATCTCTCTGCTTCTTCAGTCAACCGTGCAGCCATTTGTTCCAGCACTTCCTTTTGCTCATGAATACCTGTAATTCTCAAGTGGGGAGGGCCTTCAGGGCGTACACTCAATGACTGGAGAAGATTCATCCACTGAGCAGGCTCAAATGAATTCAGATCAATAATGTGAACCATCTTCTCACCCTCCATAGCTTCTAAAATGGCTTGATTTGTAATCAAATATGAGAGTTTCATGAAGGGACAAAGGTCAAAGAATAATCTTTGAACAAGAATATTCTCCGATATCAAAGATATTTTAGTGGAATTAAGGGCATTATGAAGACCCTTCCACCTTTTAAGGATCCGGTCAGCCAGTGCTTCAGTGAAGTAAGCAGCTATTCGCTGGATCGTGTCCCCATCAGGAGATGCATGATGAGATATATGTTCAAGATCAATATTTGCATTCTCAAAATTGCCAGCAGCTACATGGTTCGCACAAACTAAAAGACGTTGGATCAGCCACAACCCACGCTCTTCGGATTTGTCCCCCAGCCAAGGGTAGGGTGATACTATCCCAGGAGAAAGTGACATCAGGGAAAAGAACTGAAGTGGAGAAGATGACACAGATGGCGATCCCTCATCTTGAATCAATCCAGCCATTAATGCAAAAGATAAGAATATCCAGCCTTAGACAACACCTGTAAAGTCTGTATTATCCACACAGTAAAGTTAAATCAGTCTCTTCTCATTAAAAACAAAATCATTTTCTCATCATGTTACAAAAAGCAATTCACTTCCTGCGTAATCTAAGCCCCAGAAACTAACATGACAAATTGCACAAGGATCTGAATTTAACCCTCGGCAGCCACTTGTTACAACTTACAGACGATTTTATTTAAACAGTGCAAGCTATACTGAACCGGTAACATGAGATTTTACGCAATCAAACAGGGTAATCAGACGCCACTACCTGTATGACATTATAGTACCATTACAGTACCATTACAGTACCACTGAGCTAAGAGCCTTACTAAATCATAATAATAGATTATAAGGTGTTATCCAAACTCAACAAAACAGTATTAATATAATGCACAAAGAAACAACTGAATTCAGCATAGATTTTGAGAGAACAACAAGGACTAATGAAAAACATGATGGGAAAACATGGAACAGGGTCAGTGAATTACCAGAAATAGGTCAAATGAGATCAAGATAGCTCGTGAAAGAATTTCTGGTCAAGAAAGGCATAAGATGAAAATTTCTAACTGGGTTTTGGAATTCAAGTCATGTGAAAGAAAAGTCCTCTAGAAATTTTGAAACTTGAGAAAGCTAGAGCTGAAGCTTAGCTAAAACTATTGAAGTGTAGGGGAGGGGAAGGGGGGAGGTTTTTTTTTGGGTGGAGGTCGTAGTCTAGGGTTTTATGGTAAAGTGAAGGAATTGGGGGGGTTAAAGGTGCAGTTGTGAAGGGGGTATTTCCATGGTTGCTTTGGAGACAATACAAGAGGTTTTCGTTTGTCTTCATTGATTTGTTGTCTTTTGTTAGGATGAGAGGAATATGGAATTTCTAAAATACAGAGCCCTCTTTGTCTCTGTCTGTTTCATTTTCTCTCTCCTTTGTCGACCTCCTTTTTTTATTTCTTTCATGTATATATACTCCTTTTATAATGATATGTGTGTTTTTGTTTCGCCTTTTAAATCTTATTTTTATTATTTTTGAAATAAACATTTATGAAAAATAGATAAAAATAAAAATAAAAATAAATATTTTTACTCAAAACCAAGTCAAAATAGATAAGATACAAATATAATACAAATACAAATAAGATACGAATAAAAATTAAACTATCCAAACAAATGAAGAAGAATAAAAAATAATAATGGCTAGTAGTAATAGATCGGATGCTATATCTAATTACTTAAAGCAACTAGAAAATAAGGTGATCATTTTCTTTACTTAAAAGTAGCATATGACGGACATGTGATGCATGTGTAGGCAAAAAAAAAAAAAGAATGGTTAAGAAGGAAAGAAGAAAGAGTAGAGTATATAAAAAATAACTACCTACACTTTTTTTTTTTCTTGGCACTAGACAGAGTGGAATATATAGAAATTAATTGCACATACTTTGGTATTTATTTTTTACACGAATAATTTGCTTAATATTAAAAGGTAGTAACTACTAACAAGTGATTTAGTGTTTGTTAGCATTAAGGTTTTCCATTATTTAATTTTTTCCATATATTGAGATTTTTTTAATATTCTATGATTTGTTCATTTTATTACGGATCAATTTATACACCCACGATCAAACTATTTAATTCCCCGATCCTTTCAATGATGGAGTGCAATCCCACTAATTACATTGAAAAAGTTTTAACCTATTTCATAAAACATATTATCAATGTTGTAAATTTAAAATGGCTCTAATGAGTAGTGACACACATTAACTAATGGAATTATCTTACAATAAGTTCTTTTTATGGAATGCTTCATATTTGATTTTATACTTTTTTTCAATTGGTTGCTATAATTTAAAAATTAATTAGAAATACACCTTATTATAATTATTTAATATACATTTATTTTCCTTACATCTAAAATTGAGCATTTAGACCCATAAAATTTTTTAAATTATTATTAATCCCTAGTTTCACTATTTTACCCTTGAATAAGATAACAAAAAGATACTTGAATTAGATTAAAAAGATCAAGCAAAAATGGTTGTGATAATTAAATGTATATAAGAGAAATATTGAAAGGGAACTTTTTTTTTTAATTCAGCCTAATTTAAGTACAACCCGAAAAGAAATAGAACTGATGGAAAAGGGGATGATAAAAACAAAGCAGGAAAAGAAGAAAAGACAAGAGAGAAAGAAAGAGAGAGAGAGTTGTTTGGTGGTAAGTTGAGTAATTTTGTCAATACATGAAGTGGATGGGAATAAGAGGTGGCCAGAGTTTGGTACTATCCTCCAACACTACTAATCCAAACAAGTCATAACAATACAAAAACAAACACTCCCCTCCTCCCAATTGTTGTTGTGTAGTGAATCACCAGTGGGGATTGCAAGGAAGAAAAAGCCTTACAAGCCAAGTCCCTCCAAAATCTTTATTTGGATTTTTTTCAAACCCAATACAAACCATCCCACTTGGTATTTATCCTCCTTATGTTAGGACACTCAGAGCATGAGATTATGGTAATGGACAAAAGTAGATAGAACTTTTAACTTTACCTGTGAAGTCTTGGATGGTGTGTCCTTGGCTTTTCTCACATATTCCATTCCCTTACAGTGTTTTTCATTTCCACACTTATTAGATATTATATAAGATAATAAATAAATTCTTGAGCAGAAGGTAATTGTTAAGAAGTTAGATGGTAGTTAGTTTTTTTGGGAAATTTTATAGTTTCTTCATTAATTTTAATGGAGTCATAGAAGTTCTATTAGTTTTTTATATACATGGAGTTATGAAAATTAATTATTAAAAAAATCAAAAAACAAAATATTTACTTCTGTATACACATATTTTGTAACACATATTTGTATGTAGTTAATGTTAGAAAGTGCAATAGTTAATAAGTGTATTAGGTTTGTGTTAATGGGATTAAGCCAAACCATATATATTTTAGGAAATGCAAAATTAAAAAAAAAAATTCGCATATCCATATACATAATTTTTAAAGTGTGTAATAATGTCGTCAAAGTGAAAAAAAAAAAAATTTCTTTAGCCTTGCACTCAATGTATCTATCATCAATGGGAATTTTTTATTTGTTTATGTAAAAATAATAAATGAATTGATTCAGATCAATATAAGCACATGACTTTCAATAATGGGGACATAGTGGTTTACCACATCATCTGATAGATTTATTTATGAAAATGAACTTTTCTAGTTTCAAGTGGGGAGATAAATCATACAAGCAAGGTGTTCATTCATTTCCCACAATCCACCATGTATGTTGCACCCTTTGTATATGACATCTCTCATCAAATATAAAGGTTTTATAGTGGAATGGTTGAAATAATTAGTTGTTTGATTGTTGTCTATACTGTGTCCAACAATCAATTGTATGATCTTAATATTTCATGTATTAAACTAAACATCCATAGGTTTAGGTACAAAGTCATTGACATAGTGGCATATCATGGACTAAATTGCAACCATTATCTTTAATTGAGATAAGTAATTCCAAGTGGGCATCTTCATTAATAGTAACTAATGAAGTGTGTTCCTATGTGATGTTTAACAAAAGAGAGCCGGTTCGTGGGACAATAATAATAAAATAAAATAAAAAAAATTGTTAATTTCAATATATGTTGGTACCTGAACTTCGCAATGGTCAATTTAATTTTTATTCAAATATTTCATAACTATTTTTACTACATCACTAATATTATTTGCTATATTTCTTGAAGAAGAAAAAGTCTATCAATATTAAATAATATTAAACAGAACACACATTGTTAAGATGGTAATAAAAATAGTTTAAAAAATTAAATTAATCACTTGAAAGTTAGATACTAAATTAACTTTTCTTATAAAATTCAAATACTAAATTAAATTCTTTTACAAAATTCAGATACTAAATTTAACATTTACCATAAAATAAAATTATCTAGGCCATATTTGAAGACATGCATTTATCAGAGAAAGACTTTAGTAGAATGACATATAAGAGCGTTAAACCAATGATTGGTAATTTTTTTTTTTTACTATGATGGGTAAAATATGAAAATTTTACATAACATTAGCTACTGCTAAGTATTCACATAGTATATAATATTTAATAGTTTGTTAACTCCCTTATATGGAGTCAAATTTAAATATTTTTTATATGCTTGAAGTAAATCAAACATTTTCTTAAAAGATTCTTCATAACATTTTGTAAATCCTTAAAACTTATTCATATAATAATAACTTTTAGTTTTATCATAATATTGATAATTTATTTGACTCACTAAAAACGGTATCAGTTTGTGTTTTTAATCTCAAAAATAGAAAAATCGAATAACAATTATCCAATATTTAATTTTTTTTTTATACCACTTGTTTCTCATATGGTACAACTTTAAAGAAAGAGAAGTCAAATCCAATTTGTCTTACTAGAATTTGGAAAATTATATTAATATTATTAAAGTTATAGCAGTTTATGTTATAACATTGTTCACATTAAGCTGCCAATTTTAAGTTGGGAATTGCTCTATGCTAAGGAAACCTCACCCCCACCCTTGAAGGGTACGTATTGTATTAATCAAAGGGAATTTTAAATTGATTTGTTTATAGACATGAATGGATTGGGCCACTAAATGTGTCTCTTGTTCTGATATGCCAAAATAAGATTAGACAAATCGTAGCATCTCTCATTGTTTTTTATGGCCTACCACTCTTTGGTTCATTATGTTTTTTCTGCACTTGTTTTATTCTTTCAAAAAATTATATTATACATATTTATTTGCCACTCCATTTGAACGATCAACTTTTTTTTCTATTTATATAATAAACCATAAATAATAACTATTTAAAAAAAATTGAAAAAAAACACTACAAGAAAATTGTTCTTTATAGCACATTTGGTTCACTAAAATGAAATTGGTATTCTACCTCTATTATTGCAAAATATCTATTTCTTTATTTTGTTTGCCAAAAAATTCTATCAAAAGAATGTATATTTTATATAATGTGAAATAGCTAAGTAATTCTTATTCGTTTTTTTTATTGAAAGAATGACTATTCTTGACCAAAAAATATAATTTATTTCAAAAAATCCCTAATAATAAAATAAAAAATTGCAATTCCTCTATAACCTTATTCTATTTTAGTGAGCCAAGCATGCCTTTATAGATAGAAATTCTACAGTAGAAAACTGATAAAAGAAGTTATATTTTTACAAATAAAATCAATAACAATTATTTTTACTATAAAAATTACGTTCATAGACAAACTTTTATCTCTAAATCCTAGTTTTCTTGTAATAAAATAAGAAAAAACAAATCTCTTAAATGTTGGTTAACCGCCCTACTTACAACTGATTACATGATGAGTGACTAACCTCGTTCCTAGTAGACAGCACAACCTACCTCTAGTGGCTCACCTCCCACTACCTTCACTTTGGCCTAATTAAAATATGATGTGTGTAAAGGTGAAAAGTTTTTAAAAAGTTGACAAAAATCTACTTTTGTACAAGTTTTTAAACATTGAAATTTAAATAAAAAATGTATATATAATAATTATTCAAATAAAAAAGTAGATATATTCCCTTCTTTATTTTCATAGATAATAGACATAAAAGTTTTTTTTGGCTTATCCAAAATTTTTAAGTCTGGATGGATATTATTCCATCCCTATTTTTTCATCCCACAACATTACAATGGATTGTGTGTGTATGTATATTTCCAATTAGACTCTTCTTGTGAGAGGTATAGCAAGCTTCAAATTTTGAGGGGTATACCTTCATCTATATTTCTGCCACTTGTGTTTCTAAACTTTTAACCAATGCTTTAGATGTACTCATTAATCGGACCTGTTATATTATTACTAAAAGGGTAAGTAGTTATTATATCTTCGGATAAGCAACCCAATGGTCTCAAGGTTTTTGTCTCAATATATAACAATTTACTTTTTAACCAATTACTATTTATTATAATTATTAAAAGAAAAGGAATTACACCCCATACGTTTTATTGAAGGGTCCGTGTTAGTATCC
The DNA here is from genome assembly GCA_024138025.1 of Combretum micranthum. Lineage (NCBI taxonomy): Eukaryota > Viridiplantae > Streptophyta > Magnoliopsida > Myrtales > Combretaceae > Combretum > Combretum micranthum. The sequence goes on along the minus strand of JAMXBD010001998.1, from coordinate 53,982 downwards.
TTAGGTTATAATATCTTAACATAACTCTATAGAGCTGATGCTTACTTAATTTTGGCATTAACATTCCTTTCTCTAGAGTGGGGAAAAAAAAAGCATTAATGAATTGGATTTTCATTAGGTATGTTAGAGGGAGGCAAGAAAAGAAACACTTGATTTTTCATTTTTTTTCACTTTGCCCAGTCATATAGTTTGAGTTTTTTGTTTTCACTTTTGAAACCTGTATTATTATTATTTTTTTTTCACTTACTTAACTTGAGATTTTGTTCATTTTGACTATGCATTCCTATGTAATTTATTTTTTCCCAACTATACAACATGCACTCCACCATAAAATATTACTCGACTATCACAATTTTTCCTTTAAAAAAAAAAAAAAAAGGAATGCAAGAGAAAACACTGCAAGGACAATGAAGTATCGATTTAATTAGCTTAAATATAATTAGGTAAAAATAATAATTCAGATAAGCCAGTTGGAAAAAAAAAAACAACATGAAAATTCATCTTGTATCAGACCATGTTTAACGCATGATGCTTAGTGTACCTTTTTTCTTGCTGAAGGACCGAGGTATGGATTCTCAGCATTAAAGCTCGATCTTCAAAAAGCTGGGTTCCTTTGACAACGATCTCAGAAGCATGAATTCTTTTTTATACTTTTAATGTTTGTTTGTGTATAATTTTTATTATGTGAATTCTTTAAATAATATAAAGAAATATTAAAAACTATTTTTTTAAATCTTTAGGGATAAAGTTGAAAATTTCTCAAAAATGAGTTTTTTAAGATGTTGACGTGCCACTTAGAAACTCTAAACGAGGATTCTTGAGATTAAAGATGGTCTAACTAAGGAAAAAAAATATAAAGAGAGTGAAAACTAATATTTGTTATAATTAATAACCCAATATAATATATAATCTCAATATTCTTTTAAGGGTGGAAAATATTCCATATCTTCATGTCTCGGTCTGCTTAAGTTTAGGCACTTGCCCTGTGTAGATTTTCTTTATGTTGTAATTTAGCAGGTTTGACCAATTCTATTAAAATTTCTTTGCATAGGCTGTGAGAAAAAAATTAGTAAAAACTTTGTTTTGGTTGATCTCAAGGACTAGACAACAGCAACAACTTTGAAAGAGAAAACGTTAATGAGAAAGAGTCTGGTGGGTTTTGGTGTTTTCCTAGATTTTGGTTCATCCTAAGGTAGACTGCCAAATTGTCTTTCTTTTGTGTTGAAAGCACACGTCTTGTCCTTAATATAGCTATGGTCGGTTTTAACAATGTTTATTGGGGGTGTTTTCAAGGGGGAATGACATTTTGTTACCTTGTAGGCATCGTTAGCTAGGTCTTTTTACTTTTTTGGAATACGCAATTCGATCAAATATATGTATAAATAAAGCTAATCCTAGAATTCAGCTAAACCCAGGAGATAAATATTGGATTGTTGGGTAACGTTAAAAGAAGGAAATTCCACATGGGTTTGGAAAGTAAAAGGAGTTTGATAAAATCTACAATGCTTCATATTTGTCCTTTTTTTTAAACCCAGAAACATGCCCTCTAAAGGTTATCACCACCATAAAGGTTAGAAATTACATGTTTTTGAAAATTTCAATGTACCATTTATTTTATATTATTGAACTGGTCTGGTAAATTATTTATCTGTGAACGAACTATTAAAACACCTATTATATTAATTTCTATAATTATTTTAATAAGTAAATGATAATAGATTGAATAATCTCACAAATAAAACGTAGTTTTTTATATTAAAATGGACTAGAGTTGTTAGTATCTTCCATATATGAATATATAAGAAAGTAAATTTAAAAATGAAAACTTGAAATAATTTGCAAATAAAGAAAATATTTAGGTGGTTACTTACTTGTATCATATAACGAATACGGTGAAATAGGGATTTAAATTTGTGAAATTAGAGAATTTGTGAAATAAAAGTTTGAAGAGATCTATTATTGGTTGTTGAGAAGTCTCTACTTTGGCCTCAGTAGATATTTATTTATCATGTCAGCAAACCGTAATGACTTCATGGGACTATATTGTAAAGAATAGAAACTTAGTGTGACATCAAATATGGATAATTCTAAGTAACCCTAAAACAAACAAGATTTAATTGAACTTTTACATAATATTAGGATATTTACTTGATTGCATATGAATTGATCAAACTTTATCACAAGTACGAAGCATATTAGTATATCTGTTTCTTTATAGAAAATAAATCAATCTTGTTGAACGATGATATAAAAATGAATAACAAGTAATATGGTATATATGGATTGATAACTCGTGTTTTCAGGACATCATTAAAAAAGTGTATATGATATGTCTTTATTGAGCTTGTTTTACAAAACCTTACGAAATCAAAAAGTTATAATGAATCACCAGTCAAATACACTTTTCTATAAATTTATGATTTTATATGTATATTCTTAATTAAAATAGATATAAAATTGTTTATGCATAAACTTTAAATAGAATTACGAATTTAGATATATAATTTTATACGTTTAAGATTTTATCACTTTTATACAATTTTGTACAATTTTGCTTATTTTATTCATTCCAATGAGTATTATAATTGCGATTTTGACAATGATGAATGCAGTTATTGTTAATATTTATTGAGCAATCCGGAGTACTCATTAACGGAATCTTAAACTGAATTAATGTGTATTGAAAAGCAATTGCAGTTTGATTAGAAGAAAAGAAAAAAAAAGGAGGAAGGAACGGAGCTGGTAAGCAGACATGCACCACCATGCCGCCATTACCTTAAAGTTGATCACGTTCTAACACTACCAAAAAGGATTTTATTTTCCTTAAATCAATGCTTGCTGTCTTGTTGGATTTATCAAATTGTCATTTAGGAAAGGATAGGAATAGGACTGTGTGACCGTAAGCATAATAGGCAACCTTTTTGCCACTTCCATGTGGGAAGGGTGTTATTAAATTGTGTTGCTTGATTAACTCAGATCATATGTATGTTTATAATGTTTAATAACACCTTCTATGTGTTCATGTATCCACCATCCCATGATGAAATAAATTGAATGTCGGTTCTCTTACTTTTTGGTGTAATCCTCCTTATAATCTCATGTCACTCAAAACAGCTGGAAACAACAAAATATATGTTTGAATAACTTAGTGAAAATGAGAAGAGAATTTCTCTAATAACTTTTTGCATGTGTATTAATACACTATACATACAAATGAGCAATGATCAAAACCAAATGATTTATTAATAAATGGCAACAATGGCAAATAATTTTTAAAAACTACTCTTGTGTATTATAAAACTGCCACATATCAAATGTTTTATTGATATTTATTTTTTTATTATAATCAATTTTGTAACATATTATTGTCATTAAAACCTTTACGACTGTCAGTGTTTACTTGCTACCTTTAAGAATTTTTCCTATTAGAGTATCGCATGTACATGAAAAAAAGGAAGAGATGAGCAGGAACCCAATACAATATATCAACATCCACATGCAATATAACGACCAATCACAAATTCATATGTACTTACATGTTATACGTTCAATAAATAGTCATTTAATTATCTCAGCAATTTAACTAAACAATTATCAAAGAGATAACTCAGTATCTCAATTCACACATAGATTTATGTATACTTATATGTTGGATACATTGGTTACTTTTTAATAATCACACATTGGAACCTCCTTGATACCCGTATCCTAAGTGTAACTCCACTCGAGATTATGCCACAAAAAGGATCATCGAGTTACTATGGTAATAGCATGCATATTCCTCACCTAATACTAGCAATCATACACAAGCAACAAGCAAATCTTATAGCCAGATAATCAATCAATCAGTTTATAATTCTATCCTAAGAAAACATAAGCAACAAGTAAGGTATACAAGTGCCTAGAACATGGTCTCTTCCCAAAATCAAGTCTCTAGAGCTTTTGAAACCTGAGTTATGATAATATACATAAAGTATTTAGAACTATTTATACTTCCAAACTTACTTATAGTTCACAATTCCAGTAGCTCTACTCTTACACTATTTCAATGTAAAAAACAATGTAAATTTTTAATTCAAGATGAGAATTTGGTAATAATTCAATAATATCTAACGTTTAGGCTTTTAAAGTTAGTTTTAGGGATTTAAAGTAATTTAAATCTAAAAGAAAGAAGTTAAACAAGATTTTAAGTGCTTTTCAAAAGGAAAATGCAAGTTTGAAAAAGTTATATTGAGAATGATTTAAACATGACCATGCTGGGAGGCTATTTGGTTCACCACAATCTCGCTAAAATGGTGTGGTGAAGTCTTTGTTTTTACTTGGAGATTAATATAACCATGTCAAGGGTCATGTTGATCACCACGACCATGCTACGTGAAGTCTATGGTTTAACTTGGAGATCAACATAGCCATGTAAAAGGTCATGTTAATCAACATAACCATGCTGAAAAGGTGTAATAAAGTCTATAACTTAACCTAGAGATGAAGATGATCATGTCAAGGGTCATATTGATCACCATGGCCATGCTGAAATGGTATGGTGACCTAGAACATTAAGTTCATAAATCTTTCCCTGGTTTTTTCATAAAATCCAATTTTTATGATTTCTAATTGCAATTTTCCCCCAAAACTCTTTCATAAATACTTCCTTAACATTCTTAACACGAGACCAATCTTTAAATGATAACTTGCTTGTGATTTTCACTTGTTCCTTCACCAATAAGTATCCTTCCACCCCAATGCCTAAAATTCACATTCATAACTCTTTCATAAATAACAGCACACATTTCGTTGACATTCCTAACACAAGTCCAATTTTTAAATGATAACTTATGATTTTCACTTGTTAATTTACTAATATATATACTTCTACCCTAATGCCAAATTTCACATTCACAACTATTTCTACAAACATTGAGATGCATTTTTTGCCAAAAATCATTATTAACATCTCTTACACCTTCGTAGTTTTATCAGAAGTGAGATTGGGAAAACTAAGAAATTATTACTGTCATTTGTTACACACTCTTAGGGTTTTGGAAATAACAATCAAATTCTTCCTTAAGGTTTTCCATAATAAAGAAATGTCAACACATAGAGAAATTTTCTTACTCCCACCTTCTTGGTCAATTGTTACACTAAAAAAGATATCTCTTCTATCATGTGATAAGAAATTGTCGTACAAATGAAAGAAAAGAAAGTTACATTGGCTGATTTTATATTTATGAGATTTAAATGATTTTAAAATGACCCTTTTACCCATTATTTTATTTTTCATTTTATTTTGCACACAACTTAATTTTTTCATTCTTCTTTCCTTTAGAAACTTTCATACTCTAGAGTTACCTGGTGTTGCAAGTTTTGATTCCGCCGGTAGGGACTAAGACCTACAAACACAAAAAGTCAATTAGTGATGTGTTGGGGGATTGTCTAGCACAGCCACTCCAATGCTTAAGTTAGTCCTAGGTCACCTCTTTAGAGAATAAATATTTATGATATTGAATGTTCATACTTGCCTTACCTGGTTGGAGAGAAAGGCTATTTATAGATGAGATCATATCAAAATAGGACCCACAAATATTTTCTATTAGCATGGCGCCCCAGGTTGGCAGTTGACCTATTCCAAGAAAAAAGAACCATCCTAGATCCAAGAAGAATGAGATTTATGCACCCTCCCCTGCGGCGCCACGTTCTGGGACAGGGAACATATCAAGAGAAAGTAACTCGTTAGGAAGCTCATAGCACATCAAGGAAGAGAGACATGTCATTGAGTTGTGTGGCATGTCGTTGTGGGCCTTCACTTAAGAGTCGTGATGCAATACAATGGGGAGTTTGGTCTCTACCAAACTGAGGCCTTTAAGAGCTATGGTTAAGACCCATGGTCCTAGTCGGGGTGGATTCCTTATGGAGTAGTTGAGCTTGTGGGCTTCTGAATCTCTTAAGGGCCTTTTGGCCCATGCGATGCTTGTAATGGTTGATTGGGCTACTATCTATTATTTACCATCAACACCTAGATTTTAAAAAAGTTTTGATATTTGGTTCTCTTTTCCTCCTCTAATTCCCAAGCATCTTCCCACTCCGTTAGCATAGTCCACTATATCTTTCATATTTGATCATCCTTCTTTTAAGTATTCGCTCTTTGGTATCATCAACCCTTACTGGCTTCTCTATTGAAGTAAGATTGGATTGCACCTCCAACGGTTCTAAGGTAGTAATTTGATATGGATCTGGCACTAACTTCATTAGAATGGATATATGGAATACGTTATGTACCATAGTTAAGCTCGGCAATAGTGCCAAGTGATACACCACATCCTTAATCCTTTCCCATATTTCAAAAGGCCCTACATACTTGTATTTTAGTCTACTTCTCAGCTTAAACCTTATTACTCCCTTTGTTGGTGAGATACTCAACCATACATGATCTCCTACTTTAAACTCTAAAGGTCTGCATTATTTATGCTCATAGCTTTTTTTATGACTTTAAGCATCTTGCATTCTCTACTTACTTTAATTTTATTAATGGCTTCTTAATTTAGCTTTGGTGTAAATACCCATCTATCAGCTATCCCATCTTAGTATATTAGTGATATGCATTTTCTCCCATGTAATGCGTCATATGGTGCTATATAGATCCTTCCCTTATAGCTGTTACTATAGGAAAATTCCACCACTGGCAGGTATATCGTAAGTACCACCAAAATCTATAATACATGCTCTAAGCAAAATCTTCTAGTGTCTAGCTTATCCATTCTAATTAACCATTAGTTTGAGGATGAAAAGTAATAGTAAACTTTTATTTTGTCTCTAAAGCATGATGTAAGATTTTCAAGAACCTCCATATAAACTTGGTACCTGATCAATCACAATTGTAGCAAGTACACCTTGTAACCTAACAATTTCTTTTACATACAACTTAACAAGCCTCTTTAGAGTATAACCCATTTTGATGTGTATAAAGTGTGTCAACTTGGTTAGTCTGTCCAAAATTACCAAAATTGCATCATTCTTTCCTTAGTTCTAGAAAAGGCAATGACAAAATCCAAGGTCACATACTCCCACTTTCATTCAAGCACTGGTAAAAGTTATAATTGTAAACCCCTAAAGTTTTGAAATTAATTTAAGCTTAAAACCTAATTAGAAAGTCAATCGGAATCCCAAAGTCAACAAAACCTAGTCTTTTGAAACCATTCAAGTCCGGCATTCCCGTTTAAGCAATCCTAGGAAAATTAGTAAGAGTTTAGTATGTAGAATAGTTTGTAATAACCTGAGAAAGCTTAGGAATATCATATTAGTCAAACCGCGATTTGTTTTGAGCACAACCGGACATAGTTCTCGAAAAACGTGTCCCGGAGCTCGGATTAGTAAAAACATTCCGAATATACCTTTAGACTCGTAAAAATATAAGACATTCAAAAATATCAATTTCATAATTTTTCGGTAACTAAAAATCTCAGATATCGCAATTATACGCGTATTTTCTTACTACTGGTACTTAAATTGTCATGTCTACTTTACATTACACTATTTTCTACTATTCTACACTATTCATCTATTTCTACTTTTTCTTAAAACCTACTCTTACAACACATACCTCTACTTCTTACAATTTTCATTTCCAATACAACTTCACATCTTTCATATCTTACTTTTCATTTACAAAAATACAAAAAAATAAATTTCACTCCCTCTCTCCTCTACAATTTGCGTCGGCCCCCTCTTCTTTTTCCTCTAAATTGTTTTATTTTTACTTACTTAATTAACACAATTAACCTCCCACATTTTCCTATAAATGCCCCATTTTCCTTCCACTTCTTTCACACCTTCCATACACAAAATTACTCTCTCAAATTCTCTACAAGAATTCTCTCCCAAAGCTCTCTCAAGTTTAGTTCTCTTAGGTAAAAATTCTTCAAGTCTTTTTTATGTTCATTTACTTAGTATGAGCTTAGTGTGTGTTTTCTAAACCATGAAGGTTAAAAAAAGCAACAATAGGTTCATACTTTGTTTTTTTTCATGATCTAATTTCTTTATGTTGCTTCTATATATATGTTACTAAATATATATATAGCTACATAGATATATCCTCTAGAGCATATAAGCTTATTTGTTTTGCAATTTATTTATTTTCATGTTATTTTTATGACTAGTCTTTCTAGTCTTAAACTTATCTTCATCAAGTCAAAACATTTTCTTTTTCTTTATGGGACTAGTCTATTCTTAGTCCCGGGATACCTTGATGAAGCTAAGGTTCCAATACTTTATTTATTTCTTTACTAGCTTAATCTTTTAAGTTATTATGTTTCTTTATGTTTTCATAACTTTATGATTCGTATTCATGCATGAACATAATGATTCTTGTCTCAACAAAAATAAATGAGGAAAGGTTTTCTTAAAATAAATATTCTTTTCTAGAAATAAAAGTAGGAAGTAATTTTTCCTAAAACTAAGGAGTCATCTTAACAAACTTAGAGGAGTCCATAGGAATTTTTTTATAAACATACACGACATAGAAAGGACTTTTGAGTAAACAAAAATTTTACTAAAACTTCACTTTTTCATCAAGTATTAAAAATTCTTTTCATGAAAATGGAATGATCTCAAGAAACAAGGAAATTATTTTTATAAATATAGGATTGTTATTACTTTCAAAAAGTGTTAGAAACTAAGCTTGGAAAATAAAAAAATCATTCCTTAGAAATTTAAGAAGACTACGAAAATTAAATTTAGGAAAAGGAAATACTCATTTACAATAACTTAAGATATTTTCAAAGCAAAATAAAAAGGAATTTTTCAAAAGTTCTCACTCTCCAAAATCTTTAAAAGACCTTACTTTTTCATGGTTTGAGACAACTTCATTAACTTCATACATTTTGATATGAGTCAATAAATATATGTATAGACATTTCGAATGTTTTTACAAAATTATAATATCTATCTCTTCAAAATGAGCTTTTGTCAAAAGAAGAAATTCAAGTTTGTGAAAATTCATGGTGAATCTGGTCACCACTTTTTCGGAACCCAGATGACTTAGTTTGATGAAAATAGTTTTAGAAATAGATAGATCTTTTCGAGTAGGTAGAAAACGGTATATAATATGCGAAATTTCGAGTTAAAATAAGCAAGTTATAGCCATTTTAAGTTGGAATTTCCTCCTATCCGATTTTACCACGATTTTAAGATAGATTTGGAGTTTTCAAGAATAAAAATTCTATGAAAGACTCATTGTGGGTATTTCATCTTTTTTAGGTGAAGGAGGAACCGAGATCACTTTTCCGGAAGACTACTTTGATTAGGAAGCTACCGACATGGAGTGAGTTAATCATTTACTAAGTTACATTTCCTTGTGTGTGCTTGTAGGTAGAAGCACTAGAAGATAAGGAAAAGATAAAATTATTTTGTGATTTAAATTTATGATTGGTTGAATATAAGTTAAGAATATCAAAAGAGAAATTCATAATTAAATTGTGATTCTTGCATTGATATGATGAATATTGATTTGATCACCTTTAAAATTGAATTTAACAAGGATGAAATAACCTTATATCGAAAATAATTCATGCATATCATATTTGTGAGTCACATTTGTTTCACTACTATTCTTCGTGTGGAGAAACAAGGAAGTGGTGGTGGTGGTGGTGGTGGCGGCTAGTAGGAGCCGAAAAATCTACATGGGCTAGTAGGAGCCGAAAAGTCTATAGGGCAAACAGGAGCCGGTAAATCTGCAAGTATTGATGGTCATATAGGCCTGTAACCTCCCAACCCCCGACATGGAGAGCGTAAAATCCATCTACACATGATTTTCGGTTAATCTTGTGTATTTTGTTTGCTCATGTATTTGGTGCATTTTCATATGATTGTTTAAATACTTATTTGATTTATGGAAATGTCTTGTAGATGGGAATTATCTCACTAAGCTAGATTTGTTTATACCCCTACAACTTTTTGTTACAGTATGATTATCTTTTGTTGGCACCGAGGAGCCCTGTATGCCAGGTATGAGCCAAAGCCACTAGGAGTTTTTGGGAGAAGTTATATGTATTTAGTTTTGAACATAGACTTCTAAGAAAATCTCTATAGTGGACTTATGTTATAGTTATGTTTACTTTGGACCATTTAAGATGGGGGAATGCCCCTAAGATGATGTAAGAATTTGTTATTTAAATGAAGATTTCATGTTTATTTATATAAGTTCTTGGTTGCTTTTATTATCTACTTAAATGTAATACCCCTGTGAGTCTCCTACTATCTTGAAAGCACGCCTTGCATGTGATATCGAAGCTCCTGCGTGACTAAGGTTGTCATTCATTAGCTTTAATATTATATGCGACGAACTGCCACGTTTAAGATACTCTCCGGGGCGTGACAATAATTTACATGTTGGTCCTTAATGTTCAATGTTCATTTGTTGACATGTCAAATGGTATGATAATATTCTGCAATCCCTTTCTTTACATTACTCCACCAATACATTTCTTTCAAATCTTTATACATCTTGTTTTCCCCTGAGTGTATGGTGTAACTATCGTAATCACTCTTCTTGACTAGTTCTTTCTTACCTCATTACTCCTTCAAGATCTACACTAAACTCAATAGCCTTGCCTATATTCACCCTCTTCTTAATATTTTGGATTCCTACATTATCAACTTGCGCTACTTTATCTGTTTTACTAGTATAGGTTGGATCCTCAAGTTAGCCAACCTCACTCCCGCCTCCTTGGTCATATCTCTCAACTCAAATCTACATATCTTTTCTATCATTGCCTATTGCAAAGTTATCAAAGTAGTCAAATTTCCTTTCCTCTTCTCATTAAGCACATCTACTACGAAATTTTCTTTTCTAAGGTAATATTGGACATCTAACCATAGTCCTTTATTAACTTCAGCTAGTGTCATTGTCTCATATTTAGCTCATTCTATGTAAATATATACTTTAAAATCTCATAGTTTGTAAATATCTTTCACCTATTCCCATATAAGTAATATCTTTACAATTTCAATGTCAATACCATTGCAGCCACCTCTAAGTCATGGGTATGGTGATTCTTCTCATAAGGTTTCAACTGGTGATGACTCTACTATGTTGCCTTAATACATACCTCAAACCCTGGATTGATGCATCATTGTATATGGTATATCTCCCCACTCACTGGTAAAGCAAAAGTTGGTAATGATAATAATTTTCCTTCTGTTGTTGAAAATTGTTTTTGGCACTTATCATCCTAAGTAAACCTTACATCTTTTTGAGTCAACCTGGTTAAAGGACCTACAACCTGGAGAAACCTTCCAAAAACTTCTTATAATATACTAGCAAACCCAAGAAGCTTATAATCTCTAAGATATTTTTTTAAATGTAAGCCACTTAACTACATCTTTTATTTTCTCAGTATCAATTGAGACATCATTTGTATTTACAATATGGCTTAAGAAGAACACTTTCTCTTGCCAAAATGCACATTTCTTAAACTTGACATACAACTTCTCTACCTATAACTTACTTAATACTAACCACAAATGCTCCATGTGTTCTTCTTTATTCTTAGAGTATATGAGCATATCATGAATAAAAACAACTACAAATTGATCCAAGTAATCCCTAAAGTCTTGTTCATCAAATCCATGGTAAAACCAAATGGAATAACTAGAAACTCATAATGTCTGTATCTAGTCTTAAAAGCCATTTTCTACACATCCTGAGGTTTGATTTTAAACTTCAAAGCACTTGTACCCCTTTCAATTGATTAAACAAATCATCTATTATGGATAGGGGGTATTTGTTCTAGACATTATTCAATTCTCTATAATCTATACACAACCCCATACTCACATCTTTCTACTTACAAAAAGCATTAGGAGTCCCCAAAGTGAAACACTAGGTCTTATTAAGCCCTTATCTAACAACTCCTACAATTGCCTATTTAGCTCCACTAACTTTGTAGGTGTTATTCTATATGGAGTCATTGATATAGGAGTCATACCAGACACCACATCTATACAGAATTCGATCTTACTATCTAGAGGTAATCCAAGTAAGTCATCCAAAATCACTTCTTAGTGTCCACATTCCACAAGTATTCTAAACACATCAAAAATACACTCTTCCCCTATATTCAAAGCATTATTGATTGTAAAGGTTGGTCCCATAACTCATAGATAAGAAGAATAGGGGTCTTTGAACCTCATTTCATAAGTGAAAGCATCCCCAACCATTAATTCGGTCTTATTATCAATTATGACAATATATAGTAACACGAAACTTTGCTAACCATTTAATATCTAAACTAACATCAAAATACCATATGAAAAACTATCAAATCGGCTAGTACATCCCTTTAATGATTTGCTTCGAGCACCACACGCATTCATAAAAGTCTCAGACATACAAGAATAGGCAGCTTTTGCATAAAACAACACATAAGCATCATGCATGAGGTCGAGAAATGTATCTGCCGTATTATCCACATCATAGCCTTGATAGTGTTGGAGAGCATATACATGTCGGTGTCCTTGTTAATCGTCCATCGATAGACTAGTAACCCAATTGAATCACCTAAGAAGTCTACCCACTAGGCTCTCTACAATCAACAACTCTATGTCCCCTTTGCTTGCATTTGAAACATAAAATTGGAGGAAAATCTTCTCAATGCATATCTTGCTACTATGTCCCACCTTGCCATAAGTGAATCAAACATTTTCTAGCTTCTTGTAGTCTTTCAAGTTATGTAGACCAAGGCATTTAGACATTTCTTCTTGTTTTCTAGATCACAGGTATGGTATAGTAGTAAACGGCTTTATCCTTCGTATTGAACCAACACATTTGTGGTTAGCCTCTTCCTTAAGGAAATCTGAGTCCTATGACTCTTGTGATCACAAATCGGCTTCAAACCTTACTTAATCGACTTAACTTTATTGACTATTGTTGCATATGTAGTCAAATCAAGTCTTGACCTGATGCTTAATATATGCTTCTAACCTAAATACAAACCTGCTAACCTTAGATTCTTTGCTAGCCTTTAATGCCTCTAGCAGAAATTTCATTAACCTATTCATTTCTGCCTCATAGTCCTTCGTAATCACCTTATTCGACTGAAAAGTATAGTAATCCTACAACATTCTATTGCATCACATTCTCTAGGGAGAACTTAACATAAAACACCTTCTTAAACAATTCTCAGGTGATTACTCCATTTACAAGTCCCTTAGTGTGAACCCACTAGCCATTTGTAGTCCTCTTCAGGAAGTATGCAACATAGTACACTTTCTTGGCCTCAAGAACATCAAAGGCTACAAAACTTCCTATATCCACTACTCAGCTTCAAGTGGCTTCGCCAATTATGTTCAAACTTCTACACCAAGCCAACAAACTTATTAAGGTTGATGGTGTTCTTATGTCTAGCTTCATTGCCTCTATTCCCCCATTGCTCCTATGACTTTCCAGCCTCTAAGCATCACCATTGGCTTGGATCATAAAGACATCAATCCTCATCTATTATTATTGTTGCATCACTGCCTCTAGTATAGAGTTAACAACTTGTATTAATTTCCCAGCATCAACTGGCAATTGTTGAGTAACTAGCTATAGAGGGTTCTATCGTTATCCTCCAAAAGACTCCTCTTTATTATCCCTAGTAGCATTTTGTTCCATATTGTTTCACCTAGGCGTTTTAAGAAAAGAAAAATAGAAAGCAACATAAAATATAGATAAAATTACAACGTGAAAGAAAGAATGTGTGTGTGTGTGTGTGTGTGTCTGTGTGTGTGTAGAAAATATATAAAAAACTATATTAAAATATAAATAACTCATGCGATTTACGATCCCTATCTTCCTATGTTGATTATTGCTCACTACCTTTAGGACTTCATAACCTAGTTCCCTAAAGATCTTAAATCTAAGCTCTAATACCACTTAACATATAATGTCCTAAACTTATAGTCATTTACAATTGGTCATGTGTCTACAATTAAATGAAGACATGTCAAGCCTCAAAACCAGCTAATACCCACATTTAATAATTGTTAAACTTAAAACACACACATGAATCATACTAAGCCCAAATCAACAAATACATGGTAGTGGCCTCCTCAAAAAATAAGAACAATCATAAATCTACATACTAATAACATTAGATGGCTTAGAGAGTCTATCAACCAAATTGATAATATCTACCACTAGACAGATGGAGGGTCCATACTTACCTTACTATAACACATTACTTTACAAAAGTCTAAACTATAAAGATATACATATTAGGAGTCCTTGTCTCTAAAGGACTAACAAGTCAATTTCATAATAAGCTAGATAATCTTCTCTACTTCCTCCCCATAGCCAATTATAATGTTGCATCCAACAAATTAAGCACTATAAAAGTATCACCCATACATGAAAAGGAGAATTGGATGAGTGAGAGCTTAGTATGATATACCAATAATTAGATACATTTGAACACTCGATCAAACTCATATGCATACATGTTATACACGCAACAAACAATCATTTAATTATCTAAGTAGTCTAATCCAATAGCCATCAAAGTAATAGCTTAGTACCCCAATTCACACATGGATATAAATGTATTTATATATTGGTTATTGGACACTCCCCAATAACCATGACACGAGTATCACCTAGACCTAGGGGTTGCTAAAAAACCAACTGGACCGAACCAAACCGAATCGAACCAAACCAATATGTAACCAAACCGAACCGAAAATACGTTTTTTTTTTTTTTATAACTTGGTTTAAAATTTTTCCAATCTATAAATTTATGATTGGTTTGGAAGGGTAATGCAAACCAATTCTTAAACCGAACCAAGCCATTTTAAAAAATATATAATAATATTTTACTTGTAAGTTATAATTATAAATTTTTTAATGATAATTGATTAAAGGTCATATATGTTCATAAGATTTCATTTGATATTTATTATTTGACAAATATTGATTAAAGTCAACTTGTTCATTTTTAAATTTGTTTTTTAAGCTTATGATATATATTTTTTTGTTGATGATGAACTATTATGTTTTTTCAATAGTTTTTAACTTTATAAAGTATTAAATTTATTTATTTAGTTATAAATTCTCATTATGTATTAATTGTTTAATTTATTTTTTCAGCGGATCATTTTATTCATTGATGACTTTTATTGATAGATGATTTTTTATTTTGGCTAAAATTTATTGGTAGATGATTAAATTGATGGTTTTATTAAAAATTATAAATTATACTTTACTATGTATTGGTTAGTGAATATAATTTATTGATGGATAACTGATTTTATAGAGGAGTATAATGAATTCATAAAGTATTTTACTGTGATTTACAATATAAACTTTGTATAGTGATATAAATATGTAAGTATCTATACAAATGTAAAAAAATTAAAAAAAAAATTAGAATTTTGATTTAATTCGTAATCTAAACTGAACCAAACCATTATTTAATAGTTTAGAAAAGTTTTAATCTAAACCAAACTGTTACTTAATGATTTGTTTTGGGATGGAAAAAAATCTTAAATTATGGTTTAGTTTGTTTTAGGAAAACCAAACCAAATCGATCCGTACCTACCCTTACCTAAACCTACCTGCATTCTTTCCATGTATAACTCCACTTGAGACAATACCACATAAGGATCATCAGGTTACTGTAATATTAGCGTGGGTACTCACCACCTAATAACAACAGTCATACACAAGCAAAAAGTGATTCTCACAGCTCGATAGTCAATCTTAAGCAAACACAAGTAGTAAGAAGGATTACATGTACTTGAAACATGGACTTTTTCCTAAACTCAAATCTGGAAAATTCTTTAAACCTTGTTTATAATATACATAAAGTATTTAGAACTATTTATATTCAAACTTACCTATAGCTCACATTTCTAATAGTTTTGCTCTTACATCACCATAGGTGTAAATGAAACGTAAATTTTTAATTTAGGATGAGC
Organism: Combretum micranthum; assembly: GCA_024138025.1. Taxonomy (NCBI): domain Eukaryota; kingdom Viridiplantae; phylum Streptophyta; class Magnoliopsida; order Myrtales; family Combretaceae; genus Combretum; species Combretum micranthum. The sequence continues at coordinate 38,037 of JAMXBD010001998.1, read as the reverse complement.
ATTTGGTAATGACTTAATAATATATAAGTTTTGGGGTTTTAGATTAACATTACATCTTAAAGAAAGGGCTTAAGTAATATTTAAGTGCTTTTGAGAAGGAAAACATGAGTTTGAAAAAGTTTTACTTAACATAGCCATGCTCAAAGGCCATGTTGATCACCACAACCTTTCTAAAAGAGTGTAGGGAAGTATATGGTTTAACCTGAAGATTAATATGACCATGTCAAGGGTCATGTTGATCACTTTGGCCATGCTGAAAAGGTGTGGTGAAGTCTATGGTCTAACTTGAAGCTCAATATTGCCATGTCAAGGGTCATGTTGATCAACACCACCATGCTGAAGGGGAGCAGTGAAGTCTATGATTTAACCTGGAGATCAATATGGCCATATTGAAAGTCATGTTGATCACTACGGCCATACTAAAAAGATGTAGTGACCCAAAACATCAAGTTCATAAGTCTTCCCTTTTTTTTATAAATTCAAATTTGAATTTTTTTTTTTTAATTGCAATTTATCCTCAAAACTCTTTCATAAATAGCTAACACAAGAACAATATTTGAACAATAATGGCTCGTTCACTTCGTTGAATGAAATAAGGGGAAAATGGAATTCTAATTCAAAGGGAATGTAATAGATTTGTAATGGCTATTATAATATTCGCTTAATGTAAAAGGTAAAAAAATTAATTATTAAAGTAAATAATAAAATATTTATAATGCCCCATGTATTAATTACAGAAAGAAAATAATTATATAGTTGTTATTTTCAAGATAGGTGTGTTTATGAGAACGTTAAAAATAGCCTATTGAATGACAATTCATGGGATGGAGACATGAATTGCTATTAATCATTTTTAAGTAATAGCAATTTATTATGAATTGGTATTACTTTCAAGTGAACACCGTAATATCATCTTTACGTGAATGATGAAGGAATGAATAGCCATTCATGTCAAGTGTATGGATGATAAATTACTTGTGATTGTTGCTTGCTCATTTGCCAATGAGTATCCTTCCACCGTAATGTCAAAAATTCACAGTTATAATTAATTCTCCAAATATTGAGATGCATTCCTCCACCAAAAATCACTGTGAGCATCCCCTACACATCCATGACTTACGAAAAACAGGAATGGAATCAAGAAATTATTGCCCTTATTTGTTACACCCTTTTAAATAACTACAAATAACAAACTAATTCTTCTTTGGGACTTTCCATAGTAAAGAAATATTAACGCATTGAATAATTGTGTTACCCTCACCTTGTCCATCAATTGTTCTACTTAAAAAGAATGTTTCTTCGTGTTGGTTTTAAATCCTATGAGATTTATATAATTGTAGAATGGCTCTTTTACCCCTGATTTTATTTTTCTTTTTATCTTACAGACAACTTGGTTGTTGTTATTGTTTTTGTTGTTGTTATAAGCCAACTTACGTTGGAATTAAGTGCATCGTATTAACTCATGCACTTTGATTTGTTATAATTGTGCAAAAACAACATGAATAGCTTCTCTTATTGAACAAGGTTCAGATCTCGATATCTTCAACTTAATAATCTCATATACTTAATTGAGCTTGAGGTACATTTACATATATAGACCAAGTTTTTATTAAATTTGAATTAAGTTAAACTTCTAATATAGATTAAATTATAATTAATACAAGTCTTTCTAACTAATAAAGCTTCATCAAGCTCAGTTGCACTGTGCGGCGTTGGTAGTTTCAAATTTTTACAAGAATTTCAATTATACTATAGCTGTGCACATTTTTTTTCGTAATTGTCTATATATACTAGAATGGAAAATTCAATTACTAAACCACCATAACCGACCACCAAGAATTGCAACTTCTCCTACAAAGAGCTACTTCTGAAAAACGTTAACAACATCAATTTTCGATGTTAAATTCTAATAAATAACATAAAATTTATGGTATATTGTTTCGTGTGAAACAAAGACAGCCGTTGTTTTAATCTACTTGTTCCACTTCTAATGGTCCAACTTATTTCAACTACCTGACTCTCTAAGCAACACTATATTATTTAGTATATACGATGATCAACCCTAAGCCCAATTAAATTAAAACGGTGATACAATTTGCAACCAACGACATTGGACCCTTGACAACCAACCCATGATTCTATTCTTACTAATATGAATACTGAAATACACTTCCATTCTCCCAAAGAAATAAGCCCATTTCTAATTAATAAATTGAGGATTTATTTGCCGGTCGAAACCATGCCACGCACTTAATCCATACAATCGACATCACTTTTAATATATGGCTGGCCGTGTTTTCCGGAGCACGGTATAGTAAAGAGAAGATTTACTGCTTCAATGAATGAGCAAGTAACGACGGGGTATAGATATGGCAATCAATATTTTTTCACTAGTAAAGACTAAAGAGGAGGGGAAAAAAAAGAAAAAGTCCAAGAACTATCTATCTTGCCATATAGAATATGGGATCGTTTGCTGTACTATTTTTTTCATGTAGCAGACCCCATTGGAGAATTTATCTTAGGGCCTGCCTATCCACCTATTTTTACTCATGAAAATGACTTCTGTTTGTCTTGGACTCAGGTTCCCACAGTATCCAGGCTTTTCCCATCCAATGTGCCCCACTAAATGCAGGATACAGATAGAGATTCTATCCAAACGTGGCCATATAAGTTGACACTTACCTATCACTAATCAAGCCATCCCTCGTATCAAATATCAATATCGCATTCAGTGGACCAAATTAAAGAAATTAACACTAGCAAATTCATCCTCTGATGACATCCCTGCGGCCAAACACACCAACCCATAGATTATATACACCAGTCTGGTAAAGCAGACCTCATCAGCCCTTAGATTATACAACTTCAATGTAACTATACAAAAGACTTAACTTAATTGCCATAGGTGATAAAATTTTCACAACTGGAGTAGATGACAGCCAGAAATGCAATTCTAACCTGCCTCACAGTTTAAAAGACATTATCAGTCTCCCCAGACTAACTTGAAAATGTTTCTACTGGCAGTTGCACTCACAACACCGTTGCTCCGGTTGCTAAGCATTTCCTCTTGAGCAGAAATGTCACCATCCTAATCGAACCAAACATATTTCCAATAAGCACAAAAGTTCTACTACAATAAAAGCTCATGCAAGCAACAAAGTAACAGGAGGGCTATCACTAAATGAGAGCATATTTCGATTAACTTAAAATAATTTGCAACTATTGCCAATTGAGTTTTATTAGTTAAATATCTATATCACAAACTCATCTTGGTACTTGATCTTTAAGAACGGCATTATATTTGGTAAATCTACACTAATAGAGATAAATTTCCACCAGCTAAAATTTAATAAATTGAGCACTCACAACACAAGCATAGGCACGGGCAAGAGATATGATCGTCGGGTACATATCTAGAACCACTATAGCAACTTCTTCGGTCACCTGAGGAACCTGCATAGTTGCATCTATTAAATACCAACATCTGCAAAATTATCAGCATACTCATTTACAAGATCAAATAATGAATCCACTTCTACCCATGTTTCAGTAATAATTAATAAATAAATAAATAACATTTACTAGTATTCATCCAGGATGGACAACCAAAATGGCAGAATGTCTATGACCAATTCATCATTGGTCAAAGGCTATCAGGCAAACTCATTCAGGTGTTGATTATTAACCAAACTATACCGCATCTCATATCATTACTTACAAATAAAAAGATACGAGGTTCATCTTTAGTATAAGAAGAGTCTATACCTGCATAAGTTGAGTGGCAAATACATCACTAACAGTCATTTTCTCAAGATCTTGGCAGCTTTTGACAAAATCATCATAAAGAGGGCAGACCTCAGCATATTTAGGGCGATTCTCAAGCAGCGATGCGTAGTAATTAGTTATTGCATGAGTGAGATATCCATACTTCTTCAGGGTATCAGCCAAGCCAGTAGTTCTTTGCACATCAAATCCTTCAAGAATCTCCGTGGTGAAACAACTGCATGAGGTTAAGTTCAATACACTAAGCTACGCAATTGTTAACTATTCAGAATTCAGTTGCCAAAATAAGTTAGCAGTCAATGTAAAAACCTTCCATACAAACTAAATAATCTCATGGAGAACAATAGTTCACCTAAGCCTTGTTAAGTTACACATGGTCCACCTATATACACACATGATGTTTGCTGCTAGAATATCAACATGAGAAGATTTCTATAGCTGCCGTCAGCAGCATGCTGATATTTTTCCCAAGCTTGGAAACATTGAAAGAATACAAGTGCAAAGGAAAAACATGCAAGGAAAATTAATACAGGAGGATCGATGTGGAAATGAGGTGTAGAATAATCTAAGAAATTTTTAAATTATGAAGTGAAGGGATGGAATAAAAAGGTTGTGTATTTCTAAGAAATTAATCAAGTATAAAAGAAGACATCTCCGCTCTGCTGTAAACTTAGGAGGTGAACAAAACTAGTTATGCATTATCTTAGTGCAAGACCAAATTAGAAACAACGTAGACTAAGGAGGAAGATAACCATGGATTTTCTTATCCACCTTTAAGCTTTCTTTGCCTGTCCTTTCCATTATGCAGAAAATAATCCAATGATAAAATATAAAACATTCTACTGATAGGCTAATCTGGACACTGGCTCCCTAAGCTCATTTCACCCTATTTGAGCCTTAAGCAGAACTCTGTAGACTCGGTCCAGCTTGATTTGCAAACCTAAAATAGCCTCACAGAATTAGACCAAGCTGACCCACTGATAACAGTTTAGTCACTCCTCGCACACTACTGTACAAGTTCCCCAGATGTCCTGAGAAGAGCTCCAACCTCAATAAGTGAAGCCGACATCTACTAAGGAGTTAGTGAATCGCGTACTGTTTTCAACTTGCCATACAAAGATTAATAGGGAGAATGCCTTCCTTATCGGGACACATCCCGTATTAATGATGATCCACTTTCCTATTTGGCCACCATCTTCACATTATAAAAAAGTATCACCACCTTCTTGTGCAATCATCTACACACATTATTACACTGTTACTCTGTTGATTTTTACCCACACTACATACTAACATAAGCATTAGAATTACCAAACTGATCAAACCACTAGCATCCACTAACGCCTGTTTGTTTTGCAGATCAGTCCTCTGTTAGGGCCAATTCAGCTTATACTAAAGAATTTATAGTAGATGGGCAAACGTCCCAGTGGCATCATAGTGCATTTTGTATTTGTGTGATGTTGTGTATTTATGGGGTGATATTGTGTTGTAGTGTGGCATTTGTTGTGTCCATGTTGTGCAGTGTATATACTGTTGGGTATAGTGTGCGGTTATGTGTCAATTAAGTGTTGTGTACATGGTGGGCTAGTGAGTAAGGGGTATATTAAAGAGTAACTCAAATCAGTTACAGAGAAGGAGAAAATTTATTTCCAACTGCTTAGTAAACAAGAGATTGATTGGGAGCTGTACCAGTGCACATTTATAAACAAAAATGAAGATGAATATTTATAAATAATCCAGCTCTAAGTTTTCGTAAGGAAAAACATGATACAAAAAAGAAAAGGAAATGCAGTATATTCTTATAACCAATTAAACTTATAACCTAGTTTAATGAACTCGGATTTTTTTCATTCTCATATGAAAATATACAATATATGACAAAAACTGAATTTTCGGCCATTGCTCCCTTGGAAAAGACAAGCCACAACAATCCAAAAAGCAAAGCACAACTAACTAAGAAAGTTATCAAGTTAAATGCTTACGCTGTCTTGATACTTTCAGCTGCGTCACAAGAATTTGGATCACCTTCCACAAGATATATAAGCTTCTTAAGACCACACCTCTACCACATGAAAATATGTAAATTAGCTAATTGACTGGAAGTAGCATTCAGAAAGTACAGGATATGCATAACAAAACGCCGCATTTGCTAATCCAATAAAAAAGTAGAGACAAGTCCACTCAAGGTGATGACTTTGTCAAATTCAGACAAAAAAAGATGGCATATGATATCTTTATCCAAGCGATACTTACTACAAGAACTTGAGAAATTTCATGATACCAATGACATGTAAGAAAAAATCAATTTGAATGCAGTCACCAGGACAGTCTTAAAGACAATAAAAACAGCAGCATGACAAACAATGTAAAATTCTAACACAATAAGCATCATTACCAAAAGCTTCAGCTTCTGATCCTTATATCGGTTATCCCTGATGGATGAACGCAAATCATCAACCTTCTTCCTCTCAACAATAAAATCAAGAACATATTCATTACCAAGATACTTATGGCGAGCAATCCAGATCCCATCTCCAACAGACAACCTTCTAACCTGTATATAGTGTATAGCAAAGCACTTGTAAGAAGGAAAAGATAAGAAGATTCTTCACAGGAAATGATTGCAGGTTCATCTACTTGTGTCATAAAAAATATAAAAATAAGAAAAGAAAACAGACATACATAGCATGCATATGAATTTTAGAAGCAGGGTTACCAATATGAAAATATACATTCCTGCCATGCCCTCTTACATACAAATATTAAAAGGAACTTCATAGTTTTGATCTTCACGAATTGAGTTGGAAATTGAAATGGCCACATAAACTTAGGTGTCTACCACCAGAACCTAACGACAAGCAGTTACCCTTTCATCTCATCTCCACAGCTAAAAACCACCAAAAGTTCATTGGCTTGTTTTCCAACATATCCAAAAACAATAGCTAAAACAAAAGATAGAACCACATTTAACTTTCGTGGCAGCTTTAATTAAGCTGGCTAATCCTTGTGGATTTATTAAAAATATCTTCATCATATTCTCGAGTCAAGCAACTGAGAAGAGTAGAGTGGCATTCCTTTCTGTCTATGGCTATATTTAAAGACATAATTAAATATTACAGCCTCAATCCACGTTAAGGGTCATTTGAATTGTCCTTTTTTATTGGTATCTTATCAGTACTTGTTTAGTGTCTAATCTATATCTACTTGAAGTCTAGGCTTTAAAAAACTATTTTATCTATTTCTATTTCAGAATTTTTAGGATGTGAGAATTAAGATAAAAAAATTCACATACTTTCAAAATAAAAGGTTTAAAACTATATTTTACACAGTGGAAAAGAAAATTTTAATTGGTATTTTTATAAAAATGAATAAAATAAAGGGTTGATAAACTTTATAAGAATTCATTAGCTATTTAATTTTAGAAAATGGGCATATGTATTTCTATTTTCATCCTTTTGGTATCTTTTTCTTCATAAACACATTCACCTAAGTGAATGCCAAAAAGATATCAAAGAGATGAAGATAGGATGAAACTAGCAGACACTATCGCAGCTGAAGAAGCAAGTAGAAGCTACAAAATCACAAAAACTAACTAGAGAAATGCTTTACAAGTTAAATTATGCTATCAGGATCAAAAAAACTCAATACTAATATTTTATTAAATATATATATATATGGTGTCGCCATTGATCATCAAGAGTATCAGCCAAAAGCCCAAGATTCATTTGGAAAGAAAATAAGCATCAAAACAAGCTCAACGTAAAGCATAGGTTTGCAAAACCAAAACCTCTTTGCAACCACATCCTAAAGTAACCATTTTAAAAATACTGAACCAATCTGAGATTGGGTCCAATCTGCTTATTTTGCTTCAGTTTCTCACTCCTATATATCTTACACTATCCAAAATAGCCAATGCATGCAAACCAATTAATATCACCCTCACCAGTGATCTCAGCTCTATTCTAAACTGCCAGTGGAGAATAAAATCATTATCTATCAAAGAAAGTATTTTGAAAAGGAGAACAAACGTATAATTCAACCTTCACATCAAGTTTGTAAAAAACATGGAAGTGGTTATGATATCCAATTTTGGAGAGAGATGATAGATGGAAAATAGATCACCTCAATTTTGACATTGAATTGACTGGAAACATTTTGGATAATTTTCCTAGACCTTGACCTGCAAAAACATCAGTCATTGCATCAAAAAATAAACTCCCAGATCAATCAAAAACATTAAAGATTGAAGATCAAATAATATAAAATAATATTTGCTAGTAGCAAAACGCAAAACACAAGCCATATTCCAGAAGAGCCCAAGGCTATTGACTTCATCTAAAGTTTCTCATGGCAACTCTTCTATGACTGGCATGGGAAGAACTGGGCAGATGCTCCTCTGACCATTCAGAATGGACTACAAGGGAAGTCCACAAAATTAACTCCTCTCGTTTTACACATATATATTCAGAAATTTTTTATTAAAAAAAAAAGCCTAAAATTAGGAGTCTTAGTGAACTGGGAAAAGTTTTAAGAAGGATACAGTTTTCCCCCTTAGATATCCGTTCTCTTTATATGGCCCATGTTACATCAAAATCCATACCAGACAGAACCATAATTATGCAAGTGTATACAGTTAAAATAAAGAAAAAGAAAGTTGGCTTATCAAGAAGGAAAAGGGTAGATGAATTTGTTGCATTGATTTCCATACACCAAACTCTTTATGGATCTGGAATGACTTGGTTTCAGAAAATTTTTACATAAAGTAAAATTGACAAAAGCATAAACATGAGAAGAACAGGATACTCAACAACGCACACAGAATGGGTGACCTATTCATAGGCCTTAAGAACAAAAAGAAAACTAGTCTAAAACCCATACTATGGCAGTTTATTGTACTGTAACAACATCCATTCGTGGAATTGACACCAACTGCACAAGAAACTACTGAGGTCCGTGAGTTATGCTGAGCTATAAGTAACTGACCCTTGAATAGTAAATTGCTCCCTATCATCCAGAATTAGAACTACTTCATAGACATCCTCAAATCGTTCCCCAAAGCTAAGAGGAGGGTTTCTTAAGATACTCGTAACTTCTTGTGGTCTACATGCATCTGATTTATTTGTAGGAAATTCCTACACAAATCAGAAGCACCAAAATTAGTCAGAATCCTGTAATACAAGAATTTATTAGCTATACAAGAGACAGAATAATACAGGGATAACAATATTCATATATGTAGACAGCCAAGAAGGTTGCAGGGGAGACCACTGTGACGTATAGAACAGGAAGCACACCTTAAGAAATATTTTATGGAGACACGCACACAAAAAAAAAAGAAAAAGAAAAAAAGAAAAGTGGAAAACTATGCTTTTAAAATTGATGGTCTATTGTATATCTATACACGTAATGTATGTGTATATATACCATATCCATATGCATGTATAAGTGAAGTCTCATCAATCCATTACTCTGAATAGATCTAATGCTTTTAGTGCCCTCCTTTTCTCCCACAATTAAGAGGTATGTCATCTGCCTAGGACATATTCATATGCTATGTGAAATTCTGTATTTTCAAACACAACTAACATAGACCTTTTCCGAAAATAGACTTGTAATAACTATACTGATATGAATGCCAGATGGGCATCTCACTTCAACCTATATAGAAGGATAAGTTATGCACTTATAAGAGTTGGTCTGTCTTTTCTTTTCAAATTTGAAGCGCAAGGGCTATTGCTGGAGTCAGAATATCAATATGTGCTTAAAATGCAATCAAATAAAAACTAAAAAAATCCAATTGTAATCAGCAATATCCAAACTTACAGACAGTGAGCATGCTCTCAGAGTAAATGAATCTCGAGAAAAGTTAGCAGATTTCAGCTTTTTTGATGGTTCACCATTAAAGGCTATACCCTTCTCTCTACTTTGATTTGAAACAAGATCCTCTTGAACTGGTCATACAAAAACAGTGCATGTGAAGGAAGATGCAAAGAAACTGAAGTAATGCAAATAAACATGCATCATCAATCAAAAGTTTAAATAAGTACTACCACTTGTTACTGAAGGAGCGGTGACTTTAGAATTGCAAGTGGACTGTGGAAGTTGAGAGCCCAAATGTGAAGAATAAACTTGATCTTCCCGAAGGCAGCATAAGACTGCTGGCCACAATGCTGTGATATCTTTTCTCTGTGAAGTTTTGGAGACTTCAGCAAAAGCTTGAAAAACTTGATCCTTCGAATACCCCATGTCCAGAAACTGGAAGAAGAGAATATTTACATTACAAAACCAAATATTCCTCAAAAAAAAAGGCCAGTTTGAAAGTTCCAAAACTTCAGTAGTAGCTCCAAAGTTTTTTATACTCCAGACAACAAGATACATAAACATGAAACAAATGTTGAAGCTTTTACCTAAAATAGTCAGTGCACCTAATTAGTACTTCATATGAAGGGAGCAAGTTGATGAGATGTGATAGCATAAGATAAGGACTTGAACAAACAGATGCACTTTGTCCACTTGGTTTATTTTTTATTCTATCCATTCAAGCTCAATCTTTACCATGTCTCAGCACAGGAACCACAGAAAAAGTCAGACAGTAGAAAAGTACCCGTTCAAGAGACTCGGGGGGGATATCTGTAGTATGTTGGTGTGTATCCATCGATGATATTGACAATTCCTGAGGAGAATCAGCAGAAGCAGAGTCCGAATTTAAGACAGTAGTACCCTCTTGTTCAGGAGCACCTCCATCAAAGTTACCAATAGAATCTGCCAAGCCAGATCTCAAAAGACATTCTTGTGCTGTTTCCCTGCCTTCTTCAGTAAGCATGTATCTGCAACAATAATAAATCATCACAGAATCTTCAAAGTGAAAGATGGTACTGAAAATGATAAATAAATTGCAAAAATCTCCTTACTTCGCTGGACAGCTAGATTTAACTACTAGTCCCCTGGTTATCAGTGTCTTCATGCAGTTCCATCCCGTATACCAGTCCCTTGGAGAACTACCAAATTGACCAGCTTTTCCTTTCCCTTTTTCTGGACTAGGATGAGAAAGCATTCCGACGTTAGATCACCAGCTTAAGATTTAAACATGACAATAACTTAAGTATATGATCAGACAACTTACGCAATTGGTACACGAGAAAGTCCGCTAGCTTCAGTTGCTTCAATAAGCTCTTGCTTACGCATGAACTCATTGTTGTTTGAAGTTTCTCTAATAAGTCACAATTTAAATGTCTTTAAGTGCAAAAGAAAAGGAGAAAAGAAAACACCAAAAAATTAAAGCATCATGTGGCTACCTGTAAAGAGTAATCAGTAAAGCATATGCCACGGAATTCTTTCGTGGAAGATAACGCCCAGGGCCTTTGGCATTTTTACCTAAATAATGACCATGAGGAAAACAGCAATGTAATATACATCAGATATCAACATGGAAACCAAACAAAGACAATAGATACTACATACCCTTATTGTTCAGATTTTCAGGTTCGAATCTTGCAAATCGTTCTTGAAATGTCCTTGCATGAGCTTTAGCATCCATTTGCCAAAACCCCTAAACCCAATAACATTAAGTCACACAAACCCAAAAAATTATAAAAAGGGAGAAATAAAGGAGCATCTACTAGTAGCGAAGAAGAATTTCAGTATGGTTAACTCTAATGATTGATTTACGCAATAAAAGTCCTAAACTTTTACACATTTTCTCATTAGGTTCACAAAAAATTAAATTAAATTAAATTATTAAAGAAGCCATATTATATCTGACATTTAGATTAAGAAGGTGCATAAATTCCTCAATTTCTAGTGCAATTATCACGTTTTTTACATTGCCACAATCAAGAGCATAATTATGCAAATTGAGATACTTCAGAGCAATTGAAACCCTAAAACCCGCATAGGTCCTAACCTTACAAGTTTCCATACATCCACATTCTAAGGTTTACAAAGTCATTGCTTTTCTGTCCACTTAAGCCTCTCTCTATATTACAATAATCACGTATATAAGTGCACTAATTATGATAATTCAGTGCAATCAAAACCTGATTAAATTTGAGTCCTAAACTCTACCCAAAGTAAGAAAAAGCTACTTTAAATGGACAATTAAATTGAGACGATCTTTAAAATCTTGGATTTTCCCGACATCCATCCTTTTCATTCAAAATCAGCAATCACGAGCAAAATTACGTTAATTGAGACATCTCAGAGCAATCAAAACTCATCAACCAATCAAGGATCCTCCTAAACTTTACCCAAATTTACATACCGTGCACCATAAAAAAGCCACACTATCTCGATCTTTAAATTGGAAAAAAAAATGAGTGTTAAAAATCGTCGATTTTCCATACACTTGCTTCTTTCTTCTAGCTCAACGCTATTCAGGATATTTAAGAGATGGAAACCCTAATTAAATAGTTAAAGTGAATTAGAATTGAAATAGGAATACGTACTTGATTTGAGATAGGTCCTTGAGGGAAGTAATAGGGTTTTGGGAATCGCAAATATTGAAATAAGCCCTGTAAATTGTGAGGTCGAGTTTTTCGGATAATCCCTTGGGCTGGTCCGTCAGTTCTTGACGTTTTTGAAGCAGGAATTGTACCAAACCTTCGTTCTCCGGACAAATTACTCTTCTTCCAAACTCCATTTCGATTGAATTCTCTCCTCTGTTTCTCTCTAGGTTAGGGTTTCAGTTCAGGTTCTATTGGAGTGCTTCCCTTGCGTGCTAGGACTGAAAGCGCGCGCTGGAAATTTTTTTGAATGCAATTTTTCATTTATTTTTTCTAGCCCACTTTAGTGGATTAAGTGAAAGAATAATCATTTTTTTCAAAAAAAAAACACAAATCCATGGATGAAAAAGTAATCCTAGAAATAAGTAAGTCAATTCCGTCTCTTGAAGAAATGAGGTGCACTGATCTCTCTCGAGGATGACAAATTAAATCTCGTCTCTTCAAAAGACGAGATTGAATTCTCTTCTCTGTTTCTCTCTAGGTTAGGGTTTAAGTTCAGGTTCTATTGGAGTGCTTCCCTTGCGTGCTAGGATTGAAAGTGCACATTAGAAATTTTTTTGAATATAATTTTTGTCTTATTTTTTCTAGCCCACTTTAGTGGATTAAGTGAAAAAATAACCATTTTTTCAAAAAAAAAAAAAACACAAATCCATGGATAAAAAAGTAATCCTAAAAATAAGTAAGTTAACATCATCTGTTGAATAAACGAGATCATAAGTAGCTGATCTTGTTTCTTCAAGAGACGAGGTCAGTGCATTGACCTCCTTTCAAAGATGACAAATTCAATCTCGTCTCTTTAAGATATAAGGTCAGTGCAAAATACAGTAACCTCATCTATTGAGGAGACGACAAGAGACTAGGTTGGTCATTTATGCTCTTGTCTCTTCAAGAGAATAGTTCAAGACAATAGGTCAACTTGCCTATTTTTAGGATTATTTTTATGTAGTGGCACTTTTGTAATCTTTTTTAAATCAATATTATCTTCCTTTTCCCCACTTTAGTTTGGGGAAAATAAAATATTTATATATTTTAATACATAAGTACAAAAATACCATAAAAAAACTCGTTTTAATTTTAAGTAACTCAAATTCATATTTTGAAGAGGCTAGTTAAATTACTTAGACCATTTTTAATCATAGAAATCCATTTAGAGTACTAATGATACATCAATATCTTAAAGAACTCTAATTTTTTAAAAACTTTAAACTTTACACTTTATCTTTAAAGATCTCAAAAAGTAGTTATTAATATTTATATATATTATTTAATTGACTCGCGTAATAAAAATTATACGCAAACAAAATGTAAAATAAAAATTCACGTGTTATGGATCAATGTTAGAGAACCCCAATTTTTTTCAGAACCAGGCTTCAATAATAAGGGAACCTATGCATCAATCCTTTGGCAAGAAAAGTTGCACTAAGCACTTTACATTAAAATTGGTCTTATAAAATCATCTTTTCAAAAAACGATAACAATAGAATTACACTTACTCGTCTCTTGAATATACAATATCAACTACTTATGGTTGTCAAAGCCACGATTTCATTATTCACAGGGATATATGGAATTAGTATAATCATAAAAATTGTATAAAACAGGTATAATCATTAATGTATAGAATCGTATATTTAAATTCATAATTCAATTTAAAATCTACACCTAAACAAATTTTATATCAATTTTCATTAAGAAAAATATATAAATTCAAATTTGTAAAACCGTATATTTGACACATGATTTTGCAACTATAGCAACTACAAAACTCGTTTTTCAAAGACGAATTTGTCAAGTTATGCCCCACAACACTATCTTCTTCATTGTTTCTACAAATTTTATTTGTTCCCGATTGGAAACCCTAGCCCTTTCAATTTTTGCCCTAAATCATACAAATGCAAATTTTAACACAATTTTTGCCTCAAATCACAACCAACTCTTTGAAGGAAGATGGGAATTGCAACTCTTGAAGTCGATTTCATCAATTTTATCCAATTGAAGCGCAAAACCCTAACCATTTCACATTTAAATCAAGTAAGTTGTGCTTTATAGTTTCCACTAAAAATTTTTATTTTTTATCTTTAATCTTGGGATTTGTTCAGTAGTCTTTGCATGCCCATTTCGATTGTTCTTCAATTTTTCAAGATGTAAATCCATGTATAACTCGATAGGGAATAATTGAAAGCTTTTGTCATTTTTCTTTTTTTTCCCCCTTGAGTTTAAAAGTGTATGTTTACACATTGAAATTATGCAGAAGGTGGAAGGACAATTTGAACTTGGATTTTCTCCAATTATATGTATAAGGTGGTCCCTATTATTGTCTTCTTTAGGAATGCTTTAACATAGAAACTTGTTTTAAATATAGAATACTAGGATAATCTATAAGCATTATTCTTTTAGAGTCCTAAAACATATGGTTCTAGTGCATATCAACTTATAATTTGAAAAGATATAGCGAAAGAGCGATGGTGAACTAAGTAACACTTAATTTACATTAAAATGTTGAGCCAGCAGGATGGGTGTGAACATGGACAAGGATAGAATTGTGCTATATGCTCGTGGGCACATAATGAAAGGGAATGATGGGTGACTTATAATTGACGACTATGACGATTGCCAATATTTTCAAGGATATAAGCTAAGTGCACTTCCTGATTTGTATTTACAATCGTTTAAAAATAAATAGAACGACACATTAGGTTGAGTTACTCCATAAAGTTGTCATTGGAGATGCAAATTTGTATTATTTTGTGGTATATGTCGAAGACGTTGAGGCTATGTTGGAGTTTGTGAACACTCAAGGTTCAATGGTAGTATATGTGAAGATATTTAATAAGGAGTTGCAAGTTTTGCCTAAGCTTAATTTTGGTTGAGGTGTTGAGTTTAGTGGTTATGTTAACAACCAAGTGGTAAGTACTTAAAGCTAACAACAGCCAGCCCTAGATATTCACCTTGTAAACTTAATGAACCAAGTAGGTACATCAAGTTTGATACTATAGGCAGTGAAACACCATTTAAGAGTTTAAATGATGAGTCTAGTGATGATGAGAGTGATGGTGGTGGTGTGGGGTAGCTCCAGGCACTCCTTGTACCTCATGGATTATAGCGAAGGAATTATTGGTTCCATTTTCTAACTCCAATAAATGGGAATGTAATTAGGAGTTTGATAAGAGCTTATCAGTCGTATCAAATTACAAACTTTATAAACCCAATAGAAATCCTACGATAAGCTCTAAGGCATGCACCTATCAATTACATAATAGAATTACACGGGTGTTGTCCTTTGGGATATGGATATCAAGTACTAATATTAGCTTTTCTCTACTATTCAACCTAATAATTGAGATGATATCATCACTAGTTATCTAACTAATAACCCTAATAGTTAATTATGTGCCTTCTTAAGTTAAAACAATCATAAAAACAATACTTCTTATCTTGATCTACCCAAAACCCTAATTTATTATAATAAATGATTGACTAGCAAATTGTTTATATCTTGAACTGCAGGAATTCTTAAATTCATCAACTTTTCTTTCAAGATAATTGAATTCTAATCCTGTATGATTAATGGAAATGTCTCTCATTATCAATTACATCTAGAATTGCATTATGGTTCAAAATTCCTTAGAAAGATTCAATCTTTATGCAAAAAGTTCATGTAGTCTATGTCTAGATCCACATTCAAACTTCCCTATTCATGTAGATCTAGTCTATTAGATAAAATCTCTTTCTATCTAAAAGAAATCATACATGCAATTAATTGTGGCCACAAATCAATGACAAGGACAAATAAGAAATCATGAATAGACTCAAAACATAAACTTTCATTTATCGAGCAAATTCAACCCATAGATCTAGCGTTTCACTAGACTTAGGGCAAAGAAATCTACTCCTCCATAGATTTTACGATCAAAACAAGAAATCTAGAAGAATAGATTATAAACATAATTAAACAATAAAACTTGCGTTTTGCAATCTTTGATGAAGCCCTAGCACTTCTCCTCTTAAAGCTCTTAAAATTCTCTCTAGGGTTTCTATGAAAAAAGTGGCTCCTTCTTTTTTAAAACAAAGAAACAAAGCGTATGTGTGTGTGTGTATATATATATATATAAATATATTATAATGTCGTACACTACCTATCTACTTAGGTCGTGTATATGGGTCATGTACACCTGAAGCCAACTTAAAAATTTTCTTTCTTTAATCCGTACACCACTTGACATATACGGGTCATGTACTCTTGGTACTCAGCATTGTTCTCGTTATTTCTCTAAAACTTGCATATTGGTTTTGTACTTCTCTAGTGTACTCTTGATATCGCATTGATGGCTCCAAAACTTCACCAAATCTTCACTCGTTTCATTATAAATCTTTAAAAAAGCTCACTTGTTTCTCATTTATCCCTGCAATAAATAATTTATCAAATAAGTACCCTTTTCTTGAGTAAATCAACAAAAATATCATATAAAATATGATTATAAAGCACAATTATTAAGGGTCTTAAGACACTTATCGGAGTTTAAGCACTATCATTTTTCATAGCGAGGCAGTGGACATACAACAATTTAATGAAAGCAAGAAATGACTATTAGTAAATGGGAGCTATACCAATGAATTCAAGGTAGGGATGCGGTTTAAGAGTAAAGATCACCTCATACGGGCAATTTAATATGTGACATTAACAAAAAGCTATATAACTTTAAGATAGTGGATTATTATGAGGTCAGAGCAGTGAAATGTACTGATTTAATATAAGAGTATATGTGGAAACTTAGATCATGCTATAAGAAACATGGGGTAGGTGCTTTTGGATTATAAAATTTATGGGATCGCACACGTATTTGGATAAATTATTGGACATGATCATCTCAGTTAGACTCAACAAACATGTCCTTATGTATCATAATGGACATCGAAAACTCACTTAATATGAAGGCAAAGGATCTCCAAATGACCATCTTAAGGGAGTTTGGCTACAATTCACGTGAAAAGGATTCAAAAGGCGAAGTGCAAGGCTATTAAGCAGTCCATGACAAGTGGGAGGAAACCTATCTAAAGCTCCCACACGAACTAAATGTCATACAAGAGGTTAATTAGGAAACAAAGATCTAGTAGATAACTATAGAATTAGATACCTAGGGTATGTGTTTCTTAATAAACTTTCTAGGCATTGAGCATTTCTACATTGCAGGTATGCAATTGAGAACATAACTTGTGAAGTTGGTTTCCTAATGTAAGTTGTTTTGTAACTAACCTTTACTCATGTTTTGCAAGTCATTTATCACCATTGATGGTGCATTTCTTTATGGGAAATAAAAGCATATTGCTTTTGTGATTGACGAGACAAACCATATCACCCCTTTGGCATATGCTCTAGTCAATGAAGAGACAAAGGACATGTATAACTAGTTCCTTAAAAAGTTACTGCAACTTGTAATAAAGAATTGCATGGACATCTACTTGATATCCAACTGTGATGCCAGCATAAAGAAGACAATTGAAGGAGCAAATATAGTATAGCTAAGGGGCTGACCTTGGTGCTACTGCATCCAACAAGCTGCAAGCAACTTCAACTCGAAGGCTAAGAGTAAAGAGTGCAAAGAACCGCTAAAAAAAGTCTCTTGCCAATTGCAAGCCAAGAAGTTCCAGGCATCATTTGATGTAACTACTTAATTAATTCCATGGATTGTACAGTATTCCGAGGATCTGCATCCTTGCATGTAGACTTTAGCTTACGATGAGGGTGCAACATATGGCATTGGGACAATGAATATAGAAAAGAGTCAAAATGTTGCCCCTAAAGATGCCACAAGCTTATGATTACAATGCCATGTTCAATAGGTAAAGACAATAGGCATTTGAGGTCTTGACATTAGGCAATGTTCTAACAGTTTATGCTACAGAGAAATATGAGAGATGGAATAAAGTGTCAAGCACCCACCATGTGACATTATTCAATTAATAAGATTGATACATGTGTTTTTTATCATATATTTATAAGGTAAATTATGTCTATTTTTATGAATTGTTACTAAAATTTGGTACTTAACTTGGTTAGTTTTATGTTTGGTGGGTGTCGAATACAACAAAATTAAATAACCTACTCTTAAAATTTTGTAAATAATAGTGAGCAGGATCGTCTCCACAGGGACTGGGGAAAATCTATCTCTATTTCAATAATCAGCAAAAAGAGAAGAAAAATTTGTGGTTTTGTATATAAACGATTATTTAGAAAATAATTGATTTCTAAAACTAACAAATACGTTTATTAATGTAAATTCAATAGCAACAAGTTCTAACCAAAGTATTATCACGATTCAATTCGTAGAGATGATCATTGATGCAAAGATTGTCATTCTCATTCATAAATAAATTGGTTATGACTTTCAACAAGCTCTGAAAATCTATCTCTCCTTAGAGTATTGATAATCAAGATACGCTTTAATTATTCCCTTATTGATTAGACAACCCTAAATAAGCTCTTAAGATTTAATCTATTAATAGCATTAATAATTAGAGAGATTACCAATTCTAATCAATAGATCAAAAGCATGAACTATTTAAATTAGATCATAAATCACCATAACATAAATCAATCACTTATTCTGCAACCAATCGTGTTATTGTATTATTAATTGGAACAATCAAACAATTACGGATTTGACGTTCTAATAACAATAATCGCTTTGTCAATCAAACAAATAGGCCTAATTCGTAATGACCAATCAAAACAATTGTAACAATTCAAATAGATGAAATATGAATACTCATAAATAGAATAAACTCAATAAATCAATTAGATCTCACAATCTTGGATGAATTAATCCCGTAATAATCCTTGGCTAGACCGAGTAATTAGTTATTCATGATCAAGAAAACAAAAGCTAGGGTTTCTTGAGAGTAAAAAGAACAAGAACAATCAATTAATGAATAATGAATAATGAATCCCTTTTCTCTCTCCTCCTTCTTTATATATGTGAGATAAACATCAGATATAAAGAGTATTTTTCGCATAAAAGATGGCTGGAGATATGTCGCAACAAAGCTGGCAGCCATTTATCACGAAACAAGTGATGCACGCGTGATGGCCGGCTCCATGGTCGGCGGCCATGATTCTCCCAGTGCCGGCCATGAATGTGTTTAACGAATAGGACAATGATGGCTACCGGCCATCTTGGAATAGCTGCCGGCCTTGCGTAGTCTGGGCATTTTCCTCACGTAGTCACGGCTGGCAGCTTTGATGTTGGCCGTCGGCCATCACGTGAGGAGAGTGTGCAGAAGCTTCATGGCCGGCGGCCATTATGTGTTGGCTGGCAGCCATGACTCCTCTGATGTATATCTCCCGTACTTAATTCCTCTTAATCTTTCCATTCACTTTAAAAACCTGAAATATAACATTAACTTAATTAAGTACCAATTCCTCATAATTTCTATAAAATTAATAACAAGTTAATCAAGTTTTATCCAATATAAATCGAGTAAAATATATCTCAACAATGTTCTTGTAAGGTATAAGATGACAAAAGAGTTTTTGGAATAAAGTTTATCAAGTAGTGTCAAATTTCGAGTTAAAAATTAAAGAAATGCCAAAGATTTATGAAGAACATGGGCAATTACGTTCAGCTATGCTTCACTCATGTTTCTATCGAAATTGGATTATAATTGAAGAGTAAAGTCAGAGAGAAACAAGATTGAATACAAGAAGTCATGTTCCCATTATGCTTCCCTAGAGAATTGGAGTTGTGAAGAATCAAGTCAGTGAGAAACACGACTGAAATAAGAAGTCATGTTCCCATCGTGTTTCTTGGAGAATGGGAAAATTGAAGACTCAAGTCATGTTCATGTCATGCTTCTTGGATGCATATGAGTGTTGAAGACATATAGTTACATGACTAATAGGAGCAACTTACCATACTTATTAGGGTCGGATTATGGATGAATGTTGCTTTAATTCGTGTTTAATTTAAGAGGATTGGTACTTAATTAGAAGATATATTCATTTTAGGTCTAAAAAGGAAAAACATCAACGTTCGAATCAAATTAAATAGGGATTGGAGTTGAACATGCCATCCAAGTAGCATCATGCTTGTGATAGGGATGATGATCTTAACAAGGGATGACACATTTGTTATGTGTTGATACGAAGGAGACCATAGAGGAGTAGGGGTGTTCATGGTTCGATTCGGTTCGGTTTAGGGATCAAATCGAAATCGCATTCGAAATGGTTCAGTTCAAACCCTTGATGAACTGAATCGCTTTTAGCAGTTCAAGCTTTTGAATCGAACCACTTTAAATACGATTCGATTTTAGTTCTTATAAATAATATTAATAGTCATTTGAGCTCCCTAGGAAAAGAAAAAAGATGTTTAGATTGAGGAACATTATGCAAGAATTAAAGTTACTTATCATTATATTAGATTGTATATTTAATAATTTTAGATATATATTATTCAGTTTTAAAAAATATTTTTCAATGTGAATTTAAAGTAATATATATTTTTAATAAATCTATAACATTAACTAAAGAAAATCATTATTTTAAATTAATTGTATGTTTATTTATAATATCATTCCCTTATAACATATGTAAATTTATGTTGTACCAATTAAATGATTATGCATGCTCTAAACTCAATTATACCGCTTTGTTTTAATTTAATGCATGTGTGCTAGTTCTAGGAAAAGTTAAAAATTAATAAAATAGGAAAACATATCGGGAAACTTTTGAAACGAGTAAAAATTGCTTGTTTAATATTATTAAATATATAATACATTTAATGGTGTATTATGTAAAATATATAATACAAAAAATATAGGATTAAGGAAAAAAATGGTCATGTTTAAAAAAAATTACACAAATCACGCAAAGTTGAAAAAAATCCTAGAATTAAGCAAGTCAATCTCATCTCTCGAAGAGACGATGATAGATTGAACCTCATCTCTTCAAAAGAGGAGATTAACTTGCCTAATTCTGAAATTATTTTCATCACAGTGGCATTTTTGTAATTTTTTTAAATATATATATATATATATATATTAGTTTCCTTTTCCTAAAATATATATACAACATTTATATTTATATAAAACATTAATGTGGTTAAAAATGCAAATTACATTTCATAAATTGGAACAGTATCACAATTTCTCCTAATAAATCTATAAATTAAAATCTTACTCAATTTCTTTTGAAAGATGCATCTAAACACAAGAATGTTATTAGAATTCAAAATTGTGGTTCTATTTCAAGTCTATTCTAACATACTACATACATATGTGATATTAAAGTGAAATTTCACGTGTAATCTTAATATCTAATATTTAAGAGTTATAAAAAAAATAAGATGGCTCTTTTTATTTATTTATTTTAATGTGAAGCAATTTGGTTCAGTTTGAGTTCAAATGGTTTGATTCTATTCGACCCCTCGAATTAAACCGTAATCGTTGTATGCTCTTCTTGAACCGAACCAAAATTTAAAAGAACCTCATTTTGCGGTTCGGCTTGGTTCGATTCAATGAACAGCCTTATAGAGGAGATAATGGCCTAGAATTATACAGTGATCTCCACTGACCTTTGATAGAAGCTTGTTACATCCATAATTCATAAGGATTCAACAAAATACAGTAAATATCACGACCCATGATATGACCATGATCATCAAAGGACCAATTTGCAAAGTTACATGAAGATCCAATTATGGGCGTTATCATTTGTAGATTTGTGATCCAAGGAGATTACGACCTCCGTCATAGCTGTTATTTGCCTTGGATGATTTCTTCCAATGATATAATGGTCTGTGCAATGGCTGTGATGACAGTTATTTATGGGATATTTTCATACTATTTCATATCTAAACACCTTTTTGAAGAGGAACAAAGGCCAATTGACGCGTAACAACATAACGCAATAAAATTAGAACTTAAGAGAATAGAATATGGAAAACAACCATTATAATTGGATTTTCTTGAAGATGTTGATACAATGATGTTCTAGTACACTTGTATATTGCAGTCTCCTATACACAAAAGACACTTTTCTAAGATTACAAAAATAACATATGGCGAATGATCAAAAGTGGTATCTAAATGATAATGATTCATGAAACATCATAAGAGGGCGAAATTTTTTATTCATGAATCATTATCATTTAGATACCACTTGCCATCTGTTATTTTTGAAGAAAGCAGCAAGAACATTTCCCAAATATCAAAGATAGTCTTTCAACACAAGACTCCACGTGTTTTACACAAAAAATCCCTAAAATATGATATCATATACCACTTTGGTCTACAATTCCCTCAAGAACCAACCGCTTCTTCACAAGTCCAGTAGTCATAACCCTATAACTTTTGAGATTCAACATTTTAAACTCTTTTCTACATTGGAAAACACAAATGAAGAAAAAAAAATCATCTAGTGCCAATTTCGTCTAAAGATTCTTTTGGATGTGGATAGTTTGAAAAGAGAAGGGGAGACAAAATAAAATTGTTAAGAGAAAAGAAACGTGAAAAAAAATAGAAAAGAGAGACAAGATAAGTTGCTAGAAGATATGTATACATATATTTATGACTGTAAGATTTTAAAAAAGGATAAAATGACTTATTTGCCATTCATCTAGATTTTCTATTATTTTCTTGAGTTTTCTTTTATTTATTTATCTTGGGGCATTTCATATTTGTGGATCAAGAGTCATAAGATTTTAAAATTGATGAATTGAAAATTGAGATGGTTAATTTACTAGCCAAATTAAGAAAATTCAAATCCTATATAAATATAAAAGAGGGTAGGATCATGCATAATGATGTGTGTGTATAAAAGAATCTACTTGCGATTTGGTCATCGTTGGTGAAACTTATGTCTATTATTATTTAAAAATTACTAAAATATTAATTATATAAAAATTATTACATAGATACTATTGTAGTGTCGCATACATTACATGTGATACTACTTTTTATATTAGAAGGGGCCAAAAGCCAAAGATTACATAACAAAGAGTCTAGGAAAAGCTGTAGTAGCTAGGTCTTCAAGAAGAATATTACCCAACTCACTTGGACAATGCTGTAGAATATGAGTACCTAGAGGAAGTGAATGTGCATAGTTTGCTAGCTAGTCTGCAACGCTATTCCCTTCATGACGATTGTGGTTGATTTGGACTTTCTGTGGATATTTCAAAAGCTCCCTGATGAGCATTCCCAGTTGTTTATGTCTATTTGCAGCATTTCCTCCGCTAACAAAATATTCACAATTCATTTATTATCCATTTCAAGGATCATTTTCAATATCCCGTGCTTGTTTTAGACCCTAATAAGCACCCCCATAAGTTAGCCACCCACACCGAACACTTTCCCAAATCAACAGCAAAACCGCTAAGCCAACCACCATTGTGATTTTGTAAGACTACTTGCAGCTGCTTGCTTAGAATAGCTTTTAAAAGCCTCATCAATATTAATTTTAATCCACCATAATCACGGGAAGACTAATTGATCAAGTTTTGTTTCTTCTTCACAAAAACTCTATTTTGGTTGCATGGGTTCTCAGCAGCGTATTGGAATTCCTTCTCTTTGGCTATCACATTTGATTGACATGAAAGTCAAAAACATCCTCACCACCAACTATCTCACGATTTCTTGACTTCCATAATTTCAAGCAAGCTATTCCAAAGAAAATAGACCATCGGATACCTTCTACCAATTGTGAGCCATCTAGATTCATGTGAAGCCACTCCCTAAAAGGCATTGTAAAGAAATCAATCAACATATCTATTGGTACAAGCGTGTGCCATATCAAGACTGCTTGATTATATTCTTTTAGAGCATGATTAGAGTTTTCCACTTGGCATTATAGATATCATAACCAAAGAATCAGTTGTATGCCTTATGCATTGGTAAGGAGAGTGCCTTGCAGAATTAGCCAAATAAAGGATCAAATTTTTTAGGTCCATTCCACTTCCCTGCCAAACTTCATTTTTTATGAAGACTGTACCAATTATTGACATTGGTGATTTGATAGGTCAACCCGATTGAAAATTTGCCTAAGACAAACGGACCTCAGATAAGAGTGTCTTCACCACCCCTTCCATTAGGAGGATGTATAGCGGCGATTTGAAAAATATTGGAAGAAGGAAGAAAGTGTTGAAATAATTCCCAATTATAATGGTGATTAGTAGCGACGTAATAAAAAACGTAATGAGATAAAAAATCTTATGGGAGAGGTTGAGTAACCAACATGGATAAGGAGCAATCCAAGTTTAAGCAAATATCTGACCAAAATTTTATCTTATTTCCATTACCAACTAACCATCTAATATTACCAAGTAGCATTAGCCAAACTTTGCAAATATTCTTTCAAAGATAAGAGCCTTTGGATAAGTTTAAGTTCAATGGTAAATTATTCAAGTCAACACAATATTTAACACACATAAATTTCACCTACAAATCCTTTGAGTTTGAAAGAAGAAGCCAAGTTATTTTCAATAAAAAGCATTATTCATCTCCCTTAAATATATGAATACCAATACCTCCTTATCCTTTGGTTGGCACACAACATTCCAAGGTACCAAGCTAGTCTTCTACTTTACTCTTGGCTCCCATAAAAAACTTTGATAAACTTTATCAATGCTATCACAAATCCCATGAAGAAGAGTAGTGGTTTGCATGGTAGATAAAGTTATCGAGGATAAATAACACTTACAAATAGTAGTGCGACCTCTTAGGAAAATTCCTTGGAGATTCCATTTGGAAGATTTGTCACTAACTTTGTCAATAACTTTTTTATAGAGGTTCTTGGTAATCTCTTTATGGATGAGAGGTACACCAAGATAACGGCCTAAGCCTTCAGAAGGAGTAATACCTAAGTGATTACTCAAAGTATTAATCATAGTCTTAGGTTAAAAGAAGATCCTAGACATCTCTTTACTGATCTTATGGCCCAGAAAATCATAGAACTCCTTCAACAAATTATCAACCACGTCAAATTGCTGAATAAAGGCTTCAACAAACAAAGCAAGGTCGCCTACAAAAAAAGAAAAGAGAAATTTTAACATCATCGGTGCAAAGTATAGCGAATTCCATGCTCCATTCCTAATTGCATAATTAATGGCCTATGAAAGGCGTTCCATGCATAAAACAAAAACATATGGCAATACTCGGTCTCCTTGATGCACTCCCCTAGAAGGTAAGAAAGGATATGAAGCATCCCCATTCCATAAAACTCAAAATTAGCTTAAGTAGAAGCTGCTCATAATTACACTTGAGAGAATACAGGGGATTTTAGCATCATTCTGTGTGTCTTGAATAAATTGCTAGCTAAGCCTATCATAGGCTTTTTCTAAATCTATCGTCAATGCAAACAATCCCTTTTTACCTCTAAGACTTCTCCTTTAGTGAAGAATTTTCTGAACAATGATAATGTTATCGATTATATGTCTCGCAACCACAAAACTGGATTGAGCCAGGTCTATTAGATCAGCCATAATTATTTTTTACCTATTAGTAATAACTTTGGTAATAATCTTATACCCATCCATGCATAGGCTGATTGGTCGAAAATGCTTAAACAACTCTGGCTTTTTTATTTTGGGATGAGAGAATGATAAAAGTTTGATTGAGATGCTCACTAACATTACCATATTGGAAAGCTTCTTTAACCATTCTACATATAGATGAGCATGCTCCAATTTCATTGATAAAACATGGTTTCCATCAACTCCTGGAGCTTTGATTAGGGATGCTCACTAACATTATCATATAATAAATGCGACACTGTGATGGTATGTTGGTATTTAATTTTACTTAACTGATAATTGCATAATTTTTTTAGAACATTGATAAATAAAAAAAAATCCTCTATAACCATAATATTATTATAGGGATAATGTCAAAAATTATATATAGACTTTCGCAAAATATTCAATAGATACTTGAAGTTTTATTTTGAATAATTTAGCATCTGAACAAAGTTTTTGTGACTTTTGAACAATTAGGTATGAAAAAGAGGTACCAAAATTGTCAAAACCAAACTTCAGATATGAAAAATAGATGAAAACTTTGTTTAAGTACCAATTTTCAAACAAACTTCAGGTACTTGGTTGAACTTTTTACGAAAGTTCAGTACCATTTTTGTCATCATCCTATGATTATATCAATGCAATGAGTACATATAGAGGATAGGAAAATCGATAGATAGAATGTAATTATTTGTAAATATAAATGTAAGGATAAAAAATTCCTCTAGTATCATCATATATCTCATCAATGTTTATGGCTTATGGGTATGTGGATTTTCAATATAATATATGAATTTACTACATTTATCTCATTTTCTTTT
This sequence comes from Combretum micranthum, assembly GCA_024138025.1. Lineage (NCBI taxonomy): Eukaryota > Viridiplantae > Streptophyta > Magnoliopsida > Myrtales > Combretaceae > Combretum > Combretum micranthum. Next base: position 11,427 of record JAMXBD010001998.1, on the reverse strand, counting down.
TTTTAATAGCCTTTAATTAATTACATTGGTCTCCAAATGGATAAATGAATTGAATCCCTCTTATTGTAATAGTGAAGAAAAATCATTTCTTTTGAAAATGAAAATGAGTTATGACTATGAGTAGTAAACAAATACAATTATCTGAAGAAGCTAGAGTAGAATAAATAGTAGTTAAGTTAAACAAGCTATATAGTAGTTAGATTAATTGCTTTTAACCAGTTTTACAACAAATTGTAACAAGATATATGAGATCTATAAATAGTGAATAAAGAAACAAAGAAAGGGAACTGATTTTACATCTTGGTTAATCAATTTGTTTGATTGAGTTTAGGAGGTAGCGCCTTGAACTTGTCAACATTTTATCAACTTAAATCTACAAGAAATATAAGGAAGATTGTTAGATTCATAAATCCTAGAATTTGATACAATAAAAAAGGTAAAGGGGAAGAACGGAAAGTGTGAAGTGATTCTTATTTGGAAGCTGAGTTGCACAATGAGCATAAACGAAATAAAAATGGGGTTTTATGTTCGATCAATATGACTATGTTTTAATTACTGATAGACTGGGTTTTATAAGTGTAAACCTTAAAATTTTTCTTTTTTTTTCCTATAGCAATTTCTTTCTCCTCAAAAACTTACAATAACTGAATTATATATATAAGTTGAATTGTATATAATTATATAGATATATTTCTATATTATTCTTGCAATATTGATATGTTATCTTCATATCAATCTTTACCCATAACACTATAAAAAATAAGTAGTTTGATGTCTATATTTAACAGTGAGTATAAATGATCTTTATATCAATTTTTTTTTATTTTTTTTCTAATTTTGAAATTTTAATATTTTTATAAATAAAAAGATCAGAATAATTTTTTTTTAATTTAGAATTTCAATTTAGTTTATAATTCGAATCGAACCAAATCGTTTGATGTTTTAAAAAATTTCTAATATATACCAAATTGTTATTTAATGGTTTGGTTTAAGATAAAAAAACTGAATTTCACATTATGATTTAGTTTGGTTTGTAAAGAAAATTGAACCAAATCAATCCATACTCATCTTATTTATAGCAAGCGGTAGTTGTGCTTAATAAATTTAATTTGTAAAAAACAATAATGATCTTATGCTTTGAAGTGAATACAATTTTTTTAAAGATCGATATGATCATTAATGTCATGTTTGGTACACATGAATGAATCCGGAATGGAATCTAGATTCCAGATTCTATTCCCATTGTTGTGTTTAGATGCATTTTTAAATGTTGGAATTGCGATTCTAGAAATTGATGATTCTGGCTTTGAGGGGGAATTTGATTTCGCCTTTGAGAAGACGGAATCGCGATTTACTCCATTTTCATTAATAATTGTTATCATATTTACTTTTTGATCCTTTTATACATTTATTATTTATATATATTATTGATGATATATTTGACAAATATCATGTCTATTCCATTTCATTTCGAGATGCATCTAAATAAAGGAATAGATTCATCATTCCATCACTTATTCCATTCCTCTCATTTCAATTTATTCCATTTTGAACGATTTTGTGGTACCAAACGTGATATAAGATCCTCATTTCATATTTTTAAGACAACAATGCCTCTCATGGTAATATTGGTAAATGCCTACTTCATTGGTGGGAAGAGGGCTAGCTCACATTAATTGTGCTGGCTGAAACGTTACCAAATCCTAAGAGCATCTCTCCCAATCTGGCAAAATGCTCATTTATCAAGAAACAGAGTCACAAGAAACACACATCCCACTAAAACCATAAGCAAAAGCAGCTGAGTTGATGCTATCTAGGTCAGGTTTCAAGTACCAGAAAGAAATTGCCAAGTGTAGCCTCCTCACTGCCAGTTAATCCCTATAAGAACCCTGGCAATTCGCTCTCACTCCAAAATAAAAAAAAATCTCACAAGGCATTCACTCCCTTAGACTCAGAATAATAATCCAAAACCCAAAATTTGTATCCTTGTTCACAGAAACAATGGCAACGTTTGTGATTCGTGTTAGCGTTATGGTTGTCGTGTTTACTGCTGGGATTCTGGCCTTCAGCAGCGGGAGGGTCCAAGCACAAGGTGGTTGCCAAGGTGATATTACTGCACTGGCATCAATATGCGGGCCGTATGTTTCAAAGGCGGGGCCTCAAACGGACCCCTCGCCGGCGTGTTGCAACGCGGTGAGGGGTGCCGACGTACCTTGTCTTTGCAAGAACTTGCCTGCGGAGGCTGAGAAGATTCTTGACATGAAGAAAGTGGTGCATGTTGCTGAATTTTGTGGGAAACCACTTGCCCATGGATCCAAATGTGGAAGTAAGAAACATTTTCTCTTGTCTAATCATATTGCATGGGTTCATAATAGCAAAATTTTACACTTATTGTGATCTTTTAATTGGGGTTGATTAGTTGGGTTCCTCATTTTATATAATATGTATCACGTACTTATTTTTCATATAATTTCTCTATGTTTTTGTTACCAATTTCGTTTTAATATAATTATGTTTAATATATATTTAAACACCTATGATTTTGTTGATCCATTGTTATAAAATTTATTTATTATTCTTATTCTTTTTTTACTTATTTTTATTATTTGTTGTAATTGCAGGTTTACGGTTCCATGAGGAAGGCCTTATGAGCAACAATCCATCTTAATATATATATATATATATATATATATTATATTTATGGTGTATGAATAAAGTTTACGATCCTATAATGGGCAGATAAAGTTGCATGTAAGGAGTGAAAAGAAAACAAACGGAAATTTGTTTGCCAAAGAAAACTTCCATGTACTAATGAAATTAATGTAACAAATGTTGTGTTACCTTTCTACGTTTTGTAGTGTCTCTATCGTGTGGTTTTGTTGGAATGTGGAATCTCAATGCTTGTTTTCAATATATAAAAAAAATAATTTCATTGGTATTTGCTAAAATTACTAAATTAAATATAATCATTTTTACTGATTAGATGTCATTTAATTTTGTAGAGCATTTATCATTTATTATGGATGGTAGGATTTTGGAGTATAATAGTTTTTTTTTACTAGATGGATTAAAATGTTAACTAAAATAAATATTAACAACACAGGATCTTACCTTATAATATTATTACTATTTCACTGAATGGACCAAAGACCAATCCCTTTCTTCTTATTTTGGGATATTATGTACGCGGATGTTACTGATACAATATGATAACCAAACACAATAAACTGATTGAAACCATAATTAATTAAAGAAAGCAAGAAAAAAGAGAGACTTAAAATACGATGCGTTATATTATATAAAGATCTGATTACAATCTAATTAAATAAAATTACTTATAATTTAATAACTTATAATGTATATTTAATTATATATTTTTATTATTAATACGATTTAACACTATAAATCTACAAATACGATCAAGAACATAAATTTCCTGCTTTGGTTGAAAATGGAATTTTTCAATACAGTCCTTAGCTATTTTAACATGATAAATTCGATCATTATTTATTAATAAGAGCAGCGCCCCCCCCGCCGCCCCGCCCCCCGGCCAGCCCCCAACCCCCACCCCCCCCCCACCCCCCCCCCCCCCCAAAAAAAAAAAAAGCTATTTTCAATGGGTGTTTTTTAACAAGTTATGGGCTCCTTTATTCGCTTTAAGCCCATTAATCACAAACTTAGCAATTACTCTTGTCCATCGTTATCGGCCCAAAAAAAAAAAAAAAAAAAAAAAGAAAGATCTTGTTCACTGTTAAGTCTTATAGTTTTTGTTTGATCTTCTGTTGTGACGCTTTTGAAATTTTTGGCGTTCTTTATTTTCATAAAAATACAATTAATTTTTAATTTATAAAATATTTCTCTAATTAAAAAGCATATAAATTTACGTACTTGATTTTTTGTTTGTAAACACCATCAACACCTAATGGCCAAAAGAAAAAAAAAAAAAACTCCATCACCACCTAATCATAATTATTTGAAGAAAACGGATTGCATATTTTTTAAGAAAAGAGATCGCATATTTTTTTAACCGGCAAATGATAATTTATACAATAGTGAAAAAAAAAAGAATAAAGAAAATTTCCTTGTCTTTTATGTTATCATCGATATGCTTAGTATTTGTTTTATATTTGATATGCAGAATTCTTTCCGACGGAGTAAGATGGATTGAAAGAAAATGAACATCAAAACTTTTTCTGTTTGATAGTAGATGTGGAGTAGAATGGAATATCAAATGTGTAGAACACATGTTTGTCAAAATATCTTATTATTTTGATAGTAGAATCTGATTCCTGATTCGCCTAGTTTGACCCACTATATGTTAGGATCAATCTGTTGATTCAAATATGATCTATTTCGACTCATCTTGACCCTTAAAGAGACTTGATTCTCCTGACATGGGAAATCAACCTACCAAATTATGTGCCAAGGTATACTTCCTTCGATCACCATTGATCTTACCAAAAAAATGGTTGAGTATGGATTAATGGTCCAGTCCCCATGTTCACTCCACACTACTCTACAATCGTGCAACACGCACAACTGTTGGACATCCCTTATGTGCATTATAGAAAACATGTTATTCAAATAGCTCCAATACCCTTTATTCACTAGATATACAGGATGCAATTTGACTCAAGTGTTGAACGCCGAGCAACCTTTGACGCATCACTAACCGTAGTTGTTTTGCATGCCAAGTGTATAAACCCAAAAGTTCTATACCAATACTTAGTTGATTCTTTACTGGATTTGAGCCAATGACATTTGGTGTTTTCTATTGGAAGTGACTCCTGTAGTAGTTTGCTTTCCTTACCTCTCCTTTGACACTTTTGTTTTATATTAGTGAAGTTTTCAATTTCCGATCTCTCATACTCCAAGGACAAGAAAGTGGCCTAGTTTCCTAGCCTTCACAATACCCCTTCAATGGGACCTATTGCTGTAAACACCATGTTTATACAACTTGAATATAATAATCAACAAGCAGATAATGTAAAAAAGTCGCAAAGATCACTTCCAATTTTTCATGATTTAGAATATTAAAATATGAATAATTTAATTGTTGTTTAAGAGTTAAAATTGTTATCAATAAAATTTCAACTTTTCACAATTAATGATCCATAATAACTCAATGAACCAATGAAATAATTGTTACGATTCTAATAAATTTAAAGGAATTATACAACAACTAGTAATTTGTAAACCCTTGAAAATTTTCATAATTAAGAAATCATAATTAGAAATAGTAACTTGTAGATATAGTATTTGCATGTAATTATAATACCCAATAGGTAATAAAATGATGTTAAAAAATAAAGACTTTAGTAATAAAATGAACTTTTGTAATATCTCGTGATAAGTTAATAATTAAGAATATGACTAAAACCAATATTTTAATATTATGATCATGAGATAAAAGACAAAATTAGAAAATGGTTTAACTGAATAGTATAGTAGGTAGATAATTTTGAATTTAATTTAGAAATTAAACTTAGATAATTTAATTAAATAAACAAAGAAAAATAAGTAAACAATAGAGTATGATTAGATAATTTGATATAATTAAATTGGTAAATAGATTAATTGAATTTTTAGATTTCAAATGTTCTCTTCAATTAGTCTATTTGCTTTGGCAACCTCTTTCAACAAATCAAATTTTATCATCTCTTGTAATTCTCATACTAAACTCCTTTCAATTTCAAATCCCTAAACCATTGAAAATTTCAATTTAAATGTTTACTAAGTTTGTAAACGCTCATCTTTGGTCTATTTCATGAATCGAATTATTCAATTCTTCGCAATCATCAACTCAAATCCCTTTTTCTTTCAATTTATAAATAACCCAAATTTTTCACGTTCAATCATTTAAATTTTAAAAAGGCCCTATTTAACCACTTTAACCTAAATATTATTCCCTTAATCCTCATATATTTTTATTCATCACCTTGTTTATAAATATCGGTTTTTAAGTTCAAACCCAAACTAAATATCATATTTCTACAAATTAAATTTTTAAACTAGATTTCCAATTTAAGTTATTGATTTTATTTCTATATATTCTAAAATTTGTTCCTAATAGTTTTGAATACTTAATATAATCATCTAAAAGTTTTAAGCTAAATCCCTTGAATATCTTTTAAACCTTATCCTTACATTTCCTTTTTTCATTTCCCACCGTCTTATTTTCTTTTCTTTTTCTTTCTCCTTCTACGCTTCTTCTTTCTCTCCTTCAAAAACCCAAAGTTCTTAATTTCAATTTCAAAAAGATTGTAGAAGAAAGTAAAGATAGAAAACAAGATAGAAGATGGGGATCAAGCATTAAGGAGCTATATCAACACTAAGGAGTAGTAGTAGTAGTAGTGAAGTTTTTGTTTCTTGAGTTTTTTTAAAATAAGTAAGTTAGTTATTTTTTTTATCTGGATGGTTGTAGATGTGAAATACCTAAACATTATGCTTAATTTATTTTATATGTGCATGCTTTGTTTGCTTGAAATATGAATTTAATATTAAATAATTAAATTAATAGAACATGAAGAGTCAGCATGAATTATTAATTACATTGAATTTCATAGAATGTAAATTTTTGTCAGATTATATTTTTTTTTGTATGTCAATTTAAACTTATGCTTTCATAACATATTAGACTTAGAACGTATTTTATTAAAAATTAAACTCAAGCCCACAATAAAAATAAATATTTTTAGTAATCTCAAAAGTAAGAAAGTAGATAGTGGAATTACAAAGTTTAGCTGATAAAGAAAATTTAAGATAAGTACCAAGATTATTATCTAAAAGTGTCATTTCAATACAGACCCTCAAAGAAAATTTGTTTTATGGAGAAGAAGAAAAGGTAAATTTCATAAATTTTACCCGATTTTACTTTAAATTTCCTCGTCAAAATTTCCAACCAGTTTCCATTCCAAGTTAATCTCGTTTGAAGTAAGTTTTACATGCCAATATGATTATTATTCTTTTGTTTTCTTTACATTTATGAAAACCCCATTTTAATAAGATGAAGTGATACATTGATGATTTAAGTAGATTTATAAGGTTAAATAGATTCTTAAAGTATATGAGTAAATATTGTCTGGCACATTGTCACGCCCCGAGGGGTACCCTAAACGTGACAGTCCGCCGTACAGAATATTAAAGCTTAGGAATGACTACCTTAGTCATGCAAAGGCTTCCATATCATGCACAAGGCGTACATCACAACCAAGGGAACGCATCGGAGTAGCGCAATTATATTGATAATAAATAAGTAACAAGGCAAAGAGAATACTTATCACAAATCATAAACATATTTCATTGCAATTCTTAGGGCCTGTCCATCTATTATCTTCAAATAAATATACATCACTATTCATATCAGTCATTATATGTAAAGACCCTTACAAAATTACTTATCTTATGATTCTATTTCCTCCATAGAATCTTAACGATCCTTTCATGATTTCTTCAATGTCACGATCCTCAAATTTAATCCACGAATATACCTGTTTCAACAAAATCTATAGGGGTATAAGCTACAACTAGCTTAGTGAGATATTCCTTTTCATTCGCACCATATTTTCAAACAAGTTTATTTATTTAATCACACATATGCTATGCATACAATGCAACAATCACATGATTACGCGAATATATATAGTCATCCGGAAACCATATATAGAACGGATTTACCCCTCCGTATCAAAGGTTAGGGAATCGGGGTTGAAGGTCCTCGACCTTCTACTGCTAGTCCCCAGGTCCTCACCCACAGCGTTCGGTTGGCTCGGCTCCGAACCTAGAGTCGCTTTCCCGAGCGATTTGGATTCTCCAGGAAGGAACATGGCCCGTGGCACCGCACGATCACAGCCAATCCAACTCTACGCGTAGGAGTAGCAGCCTTCGAAATAGATGTGACTCGATGGATGCTATGCGTGAACGTTTTATTGTTCTTAGGTCAAACCTTATTAAGGTTTATTAGGGGCGATCAATCAATTTAGCAACAATAAACAATCATACAAGTAAGTAAACAAAATTATTTAAACAAGCAGATCGAAGTTGCGATATTCTTAATTCTCAATTCACGCATAAACATAGAATCATATATATACGCATAATCCCGAAATCCCCAAATATATTCGTTTTTATCTTTTCTTAGTATACTAATGCTACTACATTACAAGCACAAGCAAGGTAACGAAATTAGAAGGAATAACTCACTCGTCCATTTCGCTATCTTCTTAGTCGTAGAAATCCTGGGTAGGGTATTCTCGTATCCTTCGTCACCTAGACAAAAGAAATACCCGGGATAAGTCTTTCATGAATTTCTATTCTTGGAGATTCTAAACTTTACTTAAAATCGGTAAAATCGTATAAGAAGAAATTCCAACTTAAAATGGCCATAACTTGCTCATTTTAACTCGGAATTTCGCATATGATATACCGTTTTCTACCTATTCGAAAAGTTCTATCCATTTCTAAACTTATCTTGGTCATAAAAGGTCATTTGGGTTCCGAAAACGTCAGGTACAGATTTAAAACGAATTTTCTAAACTTTTGCAAAAATCCATTTTCTAACTCAACTTCATTTTAAAGAAAATCCTTTTGTAACAATATAAATATATATTTGATAAACACTTTTGAATATATAGGTATGCTCACTTTATATGCAAAAATCCTAATGGTAGTGTCTCAACAATTTATTTCATAAAACAATTCATTTAAACTTTAACTTTGAAATTTTCTTTTCAAGTATTTAAAGAAACTTTATATTTTTACTAGGTTGTTATAAATGAGTATATTCTTATTTTATTTTCTTCATTTCCTTTTCCAAAACAAGTAAATTTTCCTTTTAACCTTAGTTTTTCATAAATTTCGCTTCTAGTGATAAAAGATCTATTTTTATCAAAAAGTATATTAGGTTGTTCAAAACCTTTTTATAATTTTGTATTTAGGATGGTTTTAGAAAATGAATTTTGTCTTCTTATATTCATTTCTAAAATATAAGCTTTTGCTTTCCAAAACTTGTTCTTTCATTTCTTTTGAAAAGAATCATTTTTATAAAATCCATTATTATAAATCTTACCTCATTTATATTCCTTTGAAAATTAGTTCCTTCTTTTAGAAATTTGAAAATCATTATTTTTCCTAAGTGGGTTCATAACTTGATGAGTTGATTTTTGTCTTAACTTTGAAAACTAGTTTGTTCCTTAGTTTAGAAAAGAATTTAAGTCTTAAACTTTCGATATTAACGATTTATTTTTCTAAAAACTTAGATTACCATAAAATACAAGGAAAATATTTATTTATGTTTTCTTGGTAAAACTATCTTTGTTATTTAAGAAAACTTGAGAAAACTTGTATTATTCTATTTCTAGGTTGTTGATAATAACTTCATGTTTTTGTGGTAAATCATATAATTGGAAACTTAGCTTTGAGTTCATTTAGTAAAACAAGATTCTATTTTTAGACTAGTTGAGACATTAACATTATGCAAATGCAAGTATCATGAGCATATAAAATAATAAGAACATAAGAAAATACTAAAAATAATTAATGAGCAAGAAAATAAAATATCAAGCATTGGGAACCTTAGCTTCATCAAGGAATCCCGATCAAGTATTGGAGCCTTAGCTTTATCAAGGCATCCCGGGACTAAGAATGGACTAGTCCCGAAAGATTAAAGAAAATAAATAAAAGATTGTTTTGACTTGATATGGACAAGTCTAAGACTAGAAAGACTAGTCTTAATATCAACATAAAATAAATAAATTGCATAACTTAAAATAAATAAATAACAAATGAGCTTATATGCTCTAAATAAATATATATACATAATATACATAATACTATATATATAAGCAAATAATCACAATAATAATAACAACATAATAAAATAGGAAGCTTATGTACAAGAACAAAACATGAACATGTTGTTGCTTTTACTACTCATATGAGTTTCAAAACAACACCATAGTCATGTTAAGTTACATGACATGGATGAATAATAGATGGAAGAAATATTTACCTAAGGTATGTAAGAGGTATGAAGATGGTGAATGAAATGGGTATTATGTGAGTAGTGATATGTGGTGATAGTTTATGTATGAGAGATGATTTTTGTGAGGAATTGGTTTGAGAGAGTTTTGGTAGAGAGAATTCTTGAAGAGAGAATTTGTGGAGAGATTTTGAGAGAGTTTTGGTAGTGAAATGAATTGTGTGAAAGAATGAAAGAGGAAGGGGGTATTTATAGAATTTTTGGAGTTTTTGATGTAATAAAATAAATTGAAAAAGAAATAAAATTAGATGAATGGGGGATAAGAGGCGCCGGTTTTGGCTTTGGGGGGAGAAATTGATTTTATTTTATTTGTTTGTGTAATAAAGAAGTAATGTGTAAAGTTTGATGTGATTAAAGTTGTATTGGAAATGAAAAAAGTAAGAAAATAGTATGTAGGTGTAAGAATAGTGAATAGTAATGAATAGTAGAAAAGTACTATGAATAGTAGACTAGACAATTAAAGTACCGGTAGTAATAAAAATACGCGTAATAATGCGATATCTGTAATTTTTAGCTACCGAAAAATTCTAAAACTGATATTTTTGGAATCCTTGTATTTTTACGAGTCTATTGGTATAAACGGAATATTTTTAATATTCCGAGCTCCGGGACACGCTTTTCGAGAACCGATCCCGTTTGGGTCCGAAGGTCACTCGAAATTCGCGAATCTGATATTTTTATGTTACCTACGTTATTACGAACTATTCTAGGCCATTAACTTAATTTCGTTTTCTAGGGTTTGAAAACGCGGGATTGCCGGATCTTAAACACTAGGGTTCGTTATAGGCTTGTTGACTTTTAGGGTTCCGTTTTGATTTCCGATTTTTACTGAGTTATTCGTAAGATCGTATAATTTTTGAGTTTTGATCGTTTTATATTTCTAGCTCGACGTCTATGGTTTATCTTATTTTATTCGTGATTATTTATTTGTTTTTAGTTCTCGGGATCGTTTAACCGAGTCTAGGTTTATGAGTTGACTCAGTTTGACTTTTGTTGAAAATTTGGATTTTGTGATTCTAAAATTTTTCTGAAGGATTTAGGATTTTATTATCTCGTTGTTAAGCGGTATTTGGATCTATCGTTTCGATTCGCGTTTTAGGAATTGGGTAGATTATTTAATCGACGTACGGACGTTGATTATATCGGTAATTGGACTTTATATTTCGTTTCAAGGGTTCTCGTTTTCTCAAGATTGAGAAAACTCATTTTTGTTCTTATTTGGAATTAAGTTTTAACTTGGTTCAATTTTTAGGGTTTCGTTTCCAGTGTTTTGACTCGGTCTAGAATCGGGTGTTAATCTCGAGTCGATTTTCGGAATTTAAATTTTGATACTTAGACTTCTAGGATTATTTTATAAGAATTATGAAAATTTTCGGGGGTTTACACAA